>JAQQSQ010001728.1:0-12036 GCA_028627145.1 Eidolon dupreanum
ACACACACACACACACAGAAGATGACATGTTAGGCAAACGGAAGCAGAGAAGTAAAATACCAGAGCTAATGGTAATTCAAATAAAACAAATTAAAGCCTTAATTAACATAGAGGGGTATAAATAAAGGAGGATAATCCACTAAAAATATAAGTGATCTGTGAACCATGCAATACCTAACACCTGGGCAAAGTGAATTAGCAAAGTAAAACTCATAGGAAGAATTGGAATTTGACAGATCAAATAGATTTTAAAACCATAAGGTTATATAAGATTACATTACAAAACTGGCAAATGTGACTTAATTTCTATTCATGGGATTTATGCCCTCTAAAATGCATACTTTTCTCCAGTGACCAAGAATCAATAAGGTACTAAAAGAAATAGGTATATAAATAAATAACAACATGTAACTTGCTATAACATAAATCTTAATAAATTCCCAACGGTGGAAAATTTAGAGGCCACATTTTTTGGCTAAAAGCCGAAAAGCATAGACTTGTAAAAAAAAATAATAAAACACATTTTAATTGTCTGTAATAAAAATTAAATGAATAAAAATACACATGAAATAAAACTATAATTCCAAATCATTTAGAGATTAACAAAAATTAGATCCTTTTATATAAAACCATATGGTATGCATCTAAAACCATACTCAGAAGAAAAATTAAAGATTAGAATTATTTTATTACTAAACAAGAAAAACTATAAAAATAGGTTATTATTAAATTTAAGAAAATTTAAAAGTAAGAAATAATAGAAATAAATAGAACAATTTAAATGTTTTGTGAATAATAAAATACCATGAAGGAAAGATTAATAAGATTAAAAGTTGGTCAAATCAAGTAGATAATTATCATTTTGAAAAAAATAAATATTTGCAACAATAAAAATAATGAGAGAGATACAACAGAAATTCCAATAAGTTAAAGATTACTTTATGAAAGACTTTATGAAAAGTAAATAAAAGTGATTTAATGAAGAGAACAAAATTCTAGGATCTATAAATTTCCAAAATAAATCAGAGTTAGCACAAAAAGATAAATTTATATAAAAAATTATAACGAGTTTTAAGGTCTAATCCTAAAAAAATCTACCGACCAAGATGAATTTACAGGTAAATTTTATCAGATATTTTGGGAATAGAAAATATGTATGTTATAAAGTTATTTCTGTGCACAGACAAATATGGATATCTTACTAAGCTTACATAACATCACACCTAAATGTGATAAAGATGGCACTGAAAAATTAAACTATGAAAAAGTTATGCTTAAAATATATATGAAGAAAAGTATAATGTAAAAAGCATTCAGGGAAATATTAATATTATATGCCATGTGGAAGTAAAGTGTATTTCAAGAATGCAAGGTGATAAACCTTAACAAACCACCTAGAATACTCTAGTTTCTAATGAATGATTGTATAAATGGATAAATAAGTCAATAACATTTTACATTTGTTACTCTTTTTTTAAATATTAAATAAAATAAAAATAGAACAAAACTTTCTTAAAAAATTGAAAATGAATATATTTTTGACAACAAGTGCCATTGTAACTATATCGATACATTCCATTAAAGATCAAATAGGAATACTGGCTGTCACCACTAAACCACTATTAGTCAGTATTGTTTTAGAGTTTCTAGATAAAGAAGAGACAACACAATAGCCTTATGTTTGGCTATATGATCTCAGAAGTCAGAGACAAACTCTGGTTCTGATTCTGGGATAGACATTTACTACCCAGAAAATCTTGGGCTTCAATTATTCAACTTCGAAAAGGATTTCAATGTCTCTCTGTCTCTCTTTCTCTCTGTCTCTGTCTCTATATCTCTGTCTCTGTCTCTCTGTTTCTGTCTCTCTCTTTCTTTCTCTTTCTCTCTCTCTCTCTCTCTCTCATACACACACACACACAGACACGCACACATGCAAGTACTATGATACAGTGTTACATATGTTTATAATGGCAAATCAGGACAATAGTGGGGGAGGAAGGAGGGACAGCAAATCCAAAAGATAAAATACAAAACAAAACAAATGAAAATAATAAAATGTAAAGATAAATATTAAATATAAATCTATGTGAGACTAATATTAAGAAATCAGTAAAATGTTACTAAAATATTTAAAACAAAATTTTAATAATTGGAGAATTATCCTCTGGGATGGGACAATACCTCTCCATCTCAATGATATATACATTTAATTTAACAAATCAGAATTCCATTTTTTGGTAATTTCACAAGAAATTCCAAATGTCAGCTGGAAGAGTAAATGCAAGAGAGAGGTCAAGAAAACATTGAAAAATATGACTAATGAAGGTATACTTATGCTGTTAGAATTCATAATATACTACAGAGGAAGCAATTAAATAATTATACATAAAAGTGAGTAAATCACTCTTTGGAACCAAATTCAAGAATCCAGAAACAGAGCAATGTATAATGGAAATTTTATGAGATGAGAATGTTTTAAAACAGTGAGAAAAATAATAGGATATTCCATAAATAATTTTGGTTCAAAATGCTGTCCATATTGAAGAAAGCGACAATTCTCTTCCACACAGCATGCACAAAAAATAAGTTCCAAAGGAATTAATGTTTTCAAGGTTTAAGGTAAAGGCTAAAACAATTACCGTAACCTACAGAAGAGTATTTTTCTAAGCTTGAGGTTTTTGAAGCATGAGGTGAACTACAAAGTTTATTAAGAAGATCATTAACTGGTTTGACTATCCAAAAAAAAAAAAAAATTGCACAGTAGAAGGCAATATAAGTTATAAGTTAAAACAATTGTCTGGATGTTAGAAAATGCTTTCAATACATTTTCCAACATAGATCTATTGCCTGTAATATATTTACATCTCCCTGGTAATTAATAACAAGAAATAATAATTTAAAAAAGAAACAGTGAGATAAGTCTACCACAGAAAGACAAATTCTACATGATTTCACTTATATGAGATACCTAAAATAGTCAAATCATAGAATCAAAGAATGAACTGGTGGTTGCCAGGGCTGGGGAGAGGGGAGAAGGGGAGTTACTGATCAGTGAGCATAAAGTTTCCATCAAACAAGATGAGTAAGCTCTAGACACCTGCTCTAAAACATGGCACCTCTAGTCAACAATACTATACCGCACACTTAAAAATTTATTGAGAGTAGATCTCATTTTAAGTAGTCTTAACCATGACGGGAAAAAAAACAAACAAACAGGCAGTTCACATAAGAATAGTATAAATTTACACATACACACAAAACCTGAAAATGTTAACATTCAATAATTATGAAGGAAAGGCAAAATAAGCCAACAATAGCAATAATAAAAAGAATGGTTATCTCTAGGAGATTATCTTGTTTTACTTCACACACAAAATAAATAAAAGTGAGCATCAATGAGCATTCTTGCCTTCTGGTTTACAGTAGGACTGAGAGCCATCGAAGGCACCCAGAAGAAATAGAAGGGGAGTCTGAGTTAATAGTATTTGTTCCGACATCTCCTGTCCTGTCAGGTCATCATGGATTGGCCGTGTCCCACTGTTAAAGGCCAGTGTTTGTGGCAGGCAGCCCTCTTCAAGCAGCTCTCTCTCTCTCTGTGGCTTCTGGAACTGCTTCTTCCTTGCTTCTTTGGGCCTAAGAGTAGCAGTGGCTGTCTGTGACTCCCTGGGACATCACTCCATTGTTTGTTACTTATTCTAAGCACTATCCACACCTTTGTCAATAGTCCATGGTCACGCTTCACTGACCCAGTTTGTGCAATGCTGTTTCCTCCTCATTCATGATCCCGGCCCAGTATTCATTAACTGCAGTTTCCTGACTTGGAACCACCTGGCTTAGGTGAGGTTAAGCTGCGGCTCAAACCCCAGTACAGCCAATATCATTCCCTCATTTTTCAAGCTGCATCGATTGATTTGAGAATGGACGTATAACCTATGAAGTCGGGTGATTAGAGACAAGCATAGGTTTTCTGCTGTAGTCAAAGGAAAAGAAGCAAACCTTCCCCTGGTAATCTGAAAGCCTGGCACTTCTGGTGGCTCTTTTTGTCACCACAAGGGAAAAGCCTGAGGGAATGATGGCAACACAGTTAAAGCAGGATCCAGAAATGAAGATCAATATATTCCCGATGATATAATTTGACCACGTGTATTTAGACATATCTTTACCTTGATTGTTCATGATGTCATAAGAGCTGATAAACCCCTTTTTTATAATTTCTGGTGCAACAGAGGTTTCTAAATAATACAAATATCTTATGGCCTTAGGCCTTCATCCCAAGTCAGTGACCTAGCCTTATGCTGGCTAGCTATCTATGTCATGACTTTGTGTGACAAACTGCTCTCAAATCACGGTAATAGTTTATATCTGGCCCAATCAGATTCATCGATTATTCAGTTCCTCTCTCTCTCTCTCACCCTCTCACCCTCTGTCTTCCTCTTCCTCTTTCTCCTTCCTTCCCTCCTTCCCTCCTTCCCTCTTTCTCTCTCTCCCTTATCTATCTTGAATACTTAACTAGAAACATGGGTAGATTTTATGTTTGATTGTAAGAAGGCAAGCAAATAAAAAAGACAATCACTTTATAGAAAACTCATACGTTGGCACTCTGGTGCCATTTCACGAAGCTCCCAGTGCTAATGTGCTGGGAATCCATACAGCTCTCCAGTTCCAATTTCCGTGAGGTCTGAACATCCTTTAAGAGAAAAACAATGTTGAATCTTTACTCCTTATTTCTCCATATATTTTAATACAATCCTGTTCGATTGTGCCAGTGTATATGCATGACTAATCCTTTAATGAAAAAAAAAGCTCAGCTACAGGATTTATTGCTATGGAACCATGTTTATTTTGTGTTTGCTGAGAAAAGCTCTTTTAAAATAATATGATTTAGTTTCAAACCTGTCTCTCTTTTCTTCACCTCTATCTCTATCCAAGCTTTACCTGTATTGATATTGATGCTTATATAGATATATATCTACAGCTACACCACTTATATCTATGCCTATGCCTGCACTTGTGCTTATTTCTGTATTCACACTGACATCTACTTTTATATTATTGAATTGTTACCTCTTCTCAGTTCTGCCCCAGAAAGGATTATAAACCCTATTATTCAGGAAACACAGTCTGGAAACCGAAATAATCATTTTTCTATAACTTAAGGTTTTCTTGAAACAATCGTAAGTCTTAGCACCTAATAATCCATTTGTTAAATGTGTCCTTTCTCTTTCTGCACACACCCAATCTTTCTCTTAACACCATCTCCTAACCTGCACCCCAATGCTTGTTCCAATTTGGAACACCTGATATCCAAAAGCTGGTCTAGAAACGGGTGGACACTCTACGGAGGGCTGAACAAGGGGCGTGGAAGGAGAAACAGGTAGGCCCAGACAGGATTCTCTTTACCAGGTATGGAAAATGAGAAGCCTGGGAACTCCTTGGTTAATTTCTACTCTGTTACATCAATTATAAATTCGCAGAAAACATTAGGCCTTCGACCACAATTCAACAGCGGCTGTTTCTGGGTGGAGATCACCTTTATCTTCAATAATACATTTCTGCATGTTTTGCAATAGGCACGAGTTGGTTTTATAATCACAAAAGTATAAAGTTATTGACAGAATTGATATGTGAAAGGTACACACATCCAAGCAAAGTGATACTGAGACCTCGAACATCCTTTGGAGATGTATTATGAGGACTGAAGCTGTGTGTCCCTATATCATACCCCTACCGGGGACATGTCACATACTGCTACTTCCCTTAGGGCCCGTCGCTGTCCTAGCGTAACTTGAATTTGCAGTGTTTGGCAAATGGCATTGCATGAGACACAATTTGTTTTTTGAAAATATATCTGTTCTCCGGAAGAGACTAAAGTAGGATCCGCACACACTCGCTTTTTCCTGCCGGTGTTGGTGCTTGTGCTTTGGTGTGATGCACGGCGTGGGATGGCACAGCACCTCCCTGGCTGTTCATCGCCCCAGCTGCAGTAGCCCTGTGCCCTCGGGATCTCTGTGGGGCTTTTACCTTTACTGCACCTTCATCAATTGGATGAAGTACTCTTTTGTGCCTTCTTCTTGGCAGAGAGCCTAACAAGTAAAGGTTAAGCTTGACTGCTTCGATAGAAAAGAAGAAAAATATTTCTTCGGCACTTGTGAAGGTCAGCAAGACTAAGGTCCCATTAGTCACTCTCAGGTAACTAGGAAATGAGAATAGGTAGCGAGGTTCTGACTCACCTACTCCCTGATTCATTAGATACTTAAGTAGCATTTCTGAGTGGATGCTGGGAACGAGATGAGCAAGACACCCCCACTGCTCAGAAGGAAATTCTAGAATAATGGAAAAGATGAAGTCCAAAAATGTAATGCTGGTAATGACAATGAAAAAAGTAACATTTACTGAATTCCGTTTACCCTGCGCCAGGGTCTTTTCCAAGTGCTTTGCATATCTCAACGTTACCCCTCAACAACCTTAGGAAGAAGGTATTATTGTTATTATTTTCTCCATTTTATATTTAAAAGAATTGAAAACCAAGAGTTTGTGACTTGTTCAAGGTCACACAGTCATAAGAAGTGGAGCCAAAATTTAGACTCAAGAAGTCTGACTCAAATACATATGATAAGAGCTATAATAAAATAGTAAACCCCATCAGCAGGAGTCTGGAGGGGAAATGCCAGCCACTTAGTAGAAGTGAAGAAGGTTTGACCAAAGAGAAGACTGTTCTAGTAGGTCTTGAGAAAGATCTTGTTTCTACATAAAGATGTTGTACAGAAGTGTAATTGTGAAGACAATGGAAGAAGGTGTCCACGTATTCACTGACTGTTTGTACCACAGGTCATAAGTTGCCAACCTGCAAGCAGAAATCTCCTACAGAAAGAATTTTATTGGCCAAAGATGAAAAAGTCTTGTTGTTTATTCCAAGGATGCAAAAAGGTTGGGAGCTTGTCTTCTGTCCCCTGCTGGTCGCAATGTGACTTTGGGCTCTCAGTCTTCTCGTTTAACTGTTAATGTTTAGAACAACTTTACTGAGATTTAACTGACGTAAAATAAACTTTGTACATAAACCACTGCCATGGCCAAGATATGGAACATCTCCATGTCCACAAGTTTCCTCATGGACTTCACAGTCCTTCTCGCCCTCCACTCCTAGCCTCTGACAACTACTGACTATATTTTTATCACTACAGATGAGTTTGATTTCTCTGGATTTTTACATAAATGGAATCACATAATATGCGATCTTTTGTGTCTGACTTTGCTTAGACATCATAACGATTTTAAGATTTACCTGTGTTGTACCTCTATCAACAATTCATCCCTCTTTTTTTATTAAGTAGTATTTCACTACCTCATTTGAGTTGTTTGTAGTTATTGGCTATTGTGACTAAAGCTGCTATGGATATCGTCCACAGGTCTTTTTATGGACATTTGTTTTAATTTCTCTTGTGTGAATATATTTCTTAAGTTTTAAAAGAAGTTATCTAGCTGTTTTCCAGTGTGCTTATACAATTTTACATTTTCACCAGCAGTGAATGAGAATTCCAGTTGGTCCATATTGTTGCCAACCCTCGATCTGGTCAGTCTGTTCAATTTTCCACTGTAGTATAAATACATAGTGAAACACAGTGCTTTAAGCGTTTTGTAAAACTGGAATCCCTTAGGGCAGGGCTTGCCACCTGAACCTCTTGGCGGTCCTCAACATTACCTATTGGCTGATCCCAAACTGCTGAACCCAATGTACTACCTGCCCGGCCCTGACATCATTTACAGCGGGAGTTTTATACATATTATCTTATTTTAGCTTCTCATAAAATATTTTATTTTATTCTCTTAATAACTCTATGAAGTAGGTATTAGTAAGCCCCTAGTCACAGATAAAGAGGTAAATGCTAAGAGGAGGTAAAGGTTAAGTCATACACCTAAAAATAGCATTCAGTATATAAACTCAAGTCTGTTTGGCTCCAAAACTGGTATTTCACACACTGGCCTTCAGACAGCAGAAATCACATAAGTAAAGACAAAGAACTAGGGAAATGGCTGCTGTATTTTAAAAGTTGTAGTGACTGAGTGGTCTATTTGTAGGACTTACTGATAGACAGGACCAGCTATAGAATTTGATACATTATAATGCAGTGTTCCTTGTTCAAAAAGCAGGAAAAAACTTTGTTAAAAGTATTAAAATATTAATTTTTCTTTTCTGCCACATTCAACTTATATATTTTTTTTATTTGCTACTTAATATCATTCTAAGCAAAGAAAAAAATCATAATTTTAAATTATTGGCATACATTTTCTGGTCATCTTTATGTTGTACAGTAGCAGTTTTACATGAAAATGTAAGTGCATGTAAGTCATATGCAGAATCACCAAAATTATGCAATCAGCATTTCGTAGTTTATGCAAACATATGTATATCATTTTTACCTGAACGGTGGAAACACTCCACAAAACTAACTCACCTGGTTTCATTTCAATTTTTGATACGTGCACATTCCACCAACACTCTCTATCTTCAACTTACTGATGAACAGGAAAGAACTTTAAAAAGGATCTATAGTTTGCCCTTTATTTTTCTTTCCTTCTATGCCATGATTTTGTCATAAGTGGTTGTGTCATATGGAAAGGTATAACTAGTAAGAAAGAATATGATAGCTTTCCTTGGTCATTTGTGTTTCTTAGAACACCATTGCCATCTTTCTGATAGAAGATAGTTCTGTTTTGAACAGAAAAAAAAAAAAAAAAAACGGTCTCTAGGGACCGTCAGGGACCTGTTTACTCAGCCATAGAGGTAATGTACTTCATGTTTACTTTGAGTCTTGCTGAACTCTCACATGTCATGGGTACATATGGGAATTCTGTGCCCATGTGACATAGTGAACACAATATGAATGGCAAGTAATGGTGGAGATTTATGTTTCCGAATACCTTCTGCTTATGTACGTACTCCAAGGTGCCACAGGACTTCACTTACAAAGCACATTTTCAGAGATAAAATTATTAAGAACTTCAGAGTGGTAACAGATCATTCAACCAAGCATGGGGCCCTTCTGGGAGCTGGGCCTTGTGTGACTACACGCTGGAATGCCCATGAACCTGGCTTTTTGAGTAGAGGAGAAATGAGAGCTAAGAACAACTAATACAGATATAGTTTTTACTCAATCACTCATTCAATGAATAGTTACTAAACAACTAGAAAGTGCCAAATAATCTTTGAGATGTTTGAGATACATCAGTGGACGAGTAGAGAAAAGAAACTTCTGCCTTTATGGAGTTTACATCCTACTTTTCTTAGAGGAAAGGAGTAGGTATGTAAAATTTGAGCCATCTGTTTTTACTGTAGGAATATTAACAACTAGAATTCAACTAAAAAAAACCAGACTCTTTAAAAAATGGAAACCAAATTATACAACTGGGTTTCCAAAGATGATTATATATGTTGGAATCCACTAAATATAAGGATATTTAGTGTAATATGAGGATAAAGAGTTTTTTGCTGTTTTTGATTGTTTTTCTGGTTTGAATGTCAGAGTTAAATAACTTTTATCCATTTGTTTCCTTTATGTTTTCTTTTTTTCTTTGCTGGCAATCTGTGTAAGCAAAAACCTCTAATTAGATTTGTCTTAAATTTTCAGCATGTTATGGTAAAAAAAAATGTAACGCCAACTCTTCATCATTTCCCATAGAAATATTTGCAGTTGAGATGGGCTCTGTTACATAATTAATTAATCACTGATGGTGGTCATCATTTTGCCAAATCCATTTTCAGCAAGATGAGCTATTAAGCAATGGTCTACATTAGCAATGCTAGAAGACAGCATGGGAGAAATGGGGCTTTTTCCAGCCCAGAGTTTCTCAAACTTTAGCATGCTTGTAGTCACCTGGAGGACTGGTCCAGACTCAGATTGTTCACTAGGAAAGGTGTAGTGCCCAAGATTATGCATTTCCAACAAGTTTCCACGTGATGTTGTGACTGCCAGTCCAGTAAGTAGATCATCCTAACTGTTGAGAGTTAGAAGACAGAGGGTCAGAAGTTGCTTTTTCACCTGAAACTCCTGTAGGCTTATTTGTACACACTCGTCATGGGCTTGGAACCAGAACATTCTTTCTATAAGCCGAGTAACAGACTAAAACTAAGAGACTAAACTGAAACTGTTATTCTACCCTTGTCTCTCTATTCTCCATGTGTATGTGTGTGTGTGTGTGTGTGTGTGAGAGAGAGAGAGAGTAGGGAGGGAGATAGGGAGGGAGGGAGGGAGGGAGAGAGAGAGAGAGAGAGAGAGAGAGAGAGAGAGAGAGAAAACGAGAATGTGTGTGTGTAAAGAGATGAAAGTAGAGAATGGGAAAAGACAGAGATAAACAAAAAGAAAGAGACAGGAACATAAAAGAATAGAAAGGAAATAAGTCCTGAAATAAGAGTTCCATAATCTCAAACTGTTCCTGCTTAGGAAATGGAAGAATAAAGTAAATTTAGCAAAAATATAGTGGGTAGCTCAAACTTGTACAGCTAGTCAAAAAATAACATAACTTATCACCGAGTTATTACACAAACACTTGTACTACTTGATCTCATTAGGACCGCCCCCATGATCTTTCACAGAATAGCTTTCCAGTTCCTTTTGCAGATGAAACCTCTGTCCTTGTCCTTCATGTTACTATCCTGAGTAAGTACAGTAGGTAGCAGGGGCCTTCCTGGAAGCCATTCTCTCATTAGGATAGATAGTGACCAGGAAGAACCACATAAACAGATCCTACCAATCCCCAACTAAATGTTGCCACATATCAACTTTACCTTAACTGGATCCAAACAAAGGCATGGTCACTCCCCTCTCACCTGACATAAGTAAAAGTGTGACAGAGGAAATAGGAGTGTAAAGAGTGTACAGATTGCCTTTGTCCCTCCAGGCCATTGGAATGTATATTAGTTTCCCAGGGCTGCCTTAACAAATTAACATAAAGTTAGCAGCTTAAAATACTAGACGTTTATTCTCTCACAGCTGTTAAGGCCAGAGCACAAACTCAAAGTTTTGGCCATGCCGCGTTCTTCCTGAGGGCTCTAGGGGGGGCTTCCTCCCTTGCATCCACCAGCTTCTTCTGTACAGGAGTTCCTTGGCTTGTGGCTGCACACCTCTAATCTCTGCCTTCACCTTCTCTCTACCTGTGTGGCTCTTATAGGGACACTTATCGCTTGATTTGGGGCCCACCGAGATAATCCAGGATGATCTCAAGATTGTTAACTTAATTATATCTAAAAACTCTCTTTTTCCAAAAAAGGTTATATTCACTATTCCAGAGATTAAGATATCAGAGTCGTACCTTTGGGAGTGTGAAGATGGGCACCATTCGATTTTCTACAGAGGGGATTCATACAAGAGAGGCCTTGAAACAAGTTTTGTGAGCATGCGATAAACCCAAGGTACAGGAGACCAGTAAATAACTCAAGCTAAGCTTCTAGAAGTAGCTGAGCAGATATTTAAATATGGGTCTTTTAGGCACTTTCCCCATGCTGATCAGCCTTTGAATTGTATGTATAAATCACTTAGGCAAAAGGATGATTTAGAAAACTCATGTGTTTCCTCAAACCATTGCAAGGAAGAGATAAAAATCAAATGAAAAATTATTACCTACCCACAGCTAATTCACTTAGGATACTACTTATGCGTGTATATGTGTGTGTATATGTGTATGTGTGTATATATACATATATATGTGTATTATATAATATATAACAAATATGTTATCTATAATAAATATATATATTTCTTTTATAAGTGGGACAGAGTAGGCGAGAATTAAGAATAATGACTAAACTAGTTCATTATGCTGGAGCGTTATCAGTATAGACCGAAGTCACATCCAGGCCTCTGGCTTCCAGTATTTATTCTCCAAATCTCGTGCTGCCCTGGTTCTCAGTATCTTCATTTTTTTTCCCTTTCCTGAGCCTATTTTATTTCTATCAAAGTCATCTCAATGATTTTATTTTAATTAACCCAATGGATTTAAAGGATGAAGTGTATTGTGTGCATCTCCTTTAGGAAAATATTT
>JAQQSQ010001729.1:0-12036 GCA_028627145.1 Eidolon dupreanum
TTTGCAGTTTTTATATTATTAGTGAGGATGGTAATTGTTTTATATGTTTCTTGGCCAAATGTGGTTCATATTTTGTAAACTGCTCACTCATCTTTCTCTTTGGCTCACTATTAATTTGGTGAAACCCCATGTTTAAAAGAAGCTTCGTCAAATATTACAAACACTGTTAACCAAGGATAAACTGTTTCAAGCTTAACAAAGATTCTAATTTCTCAGACTCTTGTTTTGAATGTTTTCTGTTTGCATCCAGAAGTCCAAAAATCTTTTTAATATTCTTCCTTTTAAAAAAACAGACTCCCATGTCATGTTTTCCAGAGAGTTACATTATCATAATCTTCCAGGTGGAGAATCAGAGCACGAAGTGTACTTATAGCTAGAGTCACAAAATGATTCAGTGACAGACATGCATCTCAAATCCATCGCTCCATCTTATTTTTCAATTATGTGCCCCACACTTTCCTTCTCCAATTCACTCCCCACCAGTGTCATTTACTGGAATAAAGAGCCAGTTAGTATTCATAGGTTTTATTCAAATACATCAATATGTAAGTCATAAAAGAATGAAACGTTTGCATATAAGCTATAAATTATTTCTGATTCCTGTTTACAAACAATTTTTTTAATTAGTGTATACTTCTTGGCTAAAAAAAAAATTACTTAGAAATAATTTTCCCTCCAGCCAAAACTTAGTAAGAAATATGTTTTAGTACAGTGGTGCTTGCACACAGAAACCTCAATGTGACATTGCTGCTGTGGTTTAAGAAAAAAAAACGTAAGCTGCAAGAAAAAGACTTTAAACTTTTATTACAGGAGAGGGTTTTAGGTGGGGGAAGTTCTCCAAAATACAGTTTCTCTAACTGCTATAAATACATCCATCATTTCTTCACCACCCCATATGGTAGTGACCTTGTAGGATAGACGGAGTGGAAAGAAAAGCCTATTTCAGAAATGAAAAGTTGACTATGTGGTATGGAAATACCTCCTCTTTAACCATTTCCTGGGCACTGGGAAATGTTGCTGTTAGCACAGATAAAAATGAGTAAAAATAATCATTAATATTTGCTTATTATGTGCTAATTAGTTTATACTCATCTCAGTTAGTTTTTCTAAAAACTCTGTACCGTAAGTATTATAATTACTATTATTTCATACAACTAAGCCTTGGAAAACTTGGCCAAGGTCCCACAGTTAGTGAGTGTAAGAGCCAGGACTCAAACCCAGGCCTGCTGACTCACACGCTGGTTCTTTTCACTGTGATGCCTTGCTGCCACTTGCAGTTGAAGGTTCTGTAGCAACGAAGGCAGACCAGCTGTTGTAGGCTTGTTTTCTCAGGACCCTTCACATGTATTAGGGATCCAGCCATATCTGGATTAACTCTGCAAGTTCAGAAAGCCAATGTTATGAATTTGTTCATGGGCTATGAGCATCTCAAGGGAGAATGTGAGTATAGACAAAATCCACAGGTCTGTAGAAGGAAGAGGAGGCAAAGAGCAAGAAAGCCACTGAGACTGGAGACAGGGGTACAAAAGCAGGACAAGAAGAGATGTTCAGAGATCATAGTGGGCTATTGGAAGCCATATAATGGAATGACCAAGGTTCTCCAGTGGCCAGACAAGTGGCAACCAAGGGCAGAAAGCCTTGGCTTCTCTCATGTGAGGAGAAACCAACCTGTATGAGTCTGGAGGCTAGCTGTGAGTTAAAGGCAAACTGTGAGCTGGGGATGAAGGAGCAGAGGGCTGGCATGGCATTTTAAGGTACATTGACTGACCAACTAGGCAACCATGCTTGGCATACCAAACTTACCGTTTCAGCTCAAAGTTTTGACTCAGATTCCAGGAAGGATTAACCTATCAATTACATGATCCATTTCCACTTAGCCATAGCTGATTGGACCATCTGACCAAAGGAGCTGGCCAGCAACCAGTCAGACTCTGAATGTGGCCTAAGAAACACAAAGAGTGAGTTGGTCAGAGGCCATGTGCATAGAGCTGCAAGGTCATGTAGAGGATAGGCCAGAGTGTCTATGAAGTGTAACACACAACCCAAATTATAGGGAGCAGGTGTCTAGAATATAGCAAAGAAAGCCCACTAGAAATGAACAAGACTGTTTGCCCAGAGACAGATGGAGGCAGATAACTCATTTTATGCTTTCCAGTGAGGATAAGCTATTTCCTACAATTAAATCTCTGTGAGATTCCCATCAGTCTTGATAACAAACCCTTTTTTAATGAGTTTCTTAGAATGGATTTCTTTTCTTACCAACGATTTCTGACTCAGACACTGATTTATGAATAAGAATACCATTGTGTTCATGAACAATGAGACAATCTTTTCCAATTCTTATATCCATATACATAGTAAATGAAATTAATAATCAGAATGTGGCTTTGTGTTTGGAGTTTCAGAGCCCAGGGTGTTGGGTCATCTCATGAGAAGTTTCGATCAGGCTGAGACAGCAGCTAGAGAATGTGTCTTCCTGGAGAAGCATAAGGAAATGAACAATTTTTGAGCACTGATAAAGGGACCTGTGGATGTTATATAGAATTATATAATTTAATTCTCACAATCCTACTATTTAGTTATAGAAAGAATCTGAAGCTCCAAGTGATTAATTGAACTGCTCAAGGTCACAAAACTAAGAAGAAACACTGTTGAGAAACAAAGTCAGGCCACTTTTTCTTTTGGGCACCTTGTCTCCTAGGGACTAAAATACTAGCAGCCACCCATTATAGCCCTTGTCCTCCCTGGGCAGTGTGATCGCTAATATTATGTGTCAACTTGCCTGGGCCATGGTGTTTGCTGGTTAGTCAAACATTATTCTGGATGTTTCTGTGATGGTGTTTTTAAATGAGATTTACATTTATGTCTGTGGACTTTGAGAAAAGCAAGTCATCCTTATAATGTTGATGGACCTCATCCAATCAGCAGAAGGTCTAAGAACAACAAAGACCTACCTCCCCTGAGCAAAAAGGAATTCTGCCAGCACATGACCTTCGGACTTGAACTGAACTGCAGCACTGACTCTTCCTTAGGGCTGCCTAACAGATTTTGGACTTGCCACTCTCTGTAATCACAAGAGCCAATTACTTAAAATAAGTCTCTCTCTCCCCTCTCCCCTCTTCCCTCTCTCTCTGTCTTGCTCTCCCTTTCCCCCGCCCTCTCTCTCACCCTCTCCCTCCCTCACCCCACACACATCCTATTGGTACTGTATCTCTGTACAACCCTGACTAATACAGGCAGTGATGGATAACCACAATTAGATTCTCTTTTTAGTCTGTATGAGTTAGGATTGTTACTTCTAAGGTCTTAGGCTATAGAAAAGAGCACTTGAAATCACAAAATAGGATATGTTACAAAAACTTCCATCCCTTTTATGTTAAATCTTATCAGATTCATTTTAGAGAGTGACATCTCTGAACTTTTCTTCAGATTCCAGCTTAGTTGAGTTTTTAAATACTGGGAATATATAAATTCTCCAGGATATTACTTCTCATACTTTAACACCAGTAATAATAAGTATTGATTATGAACCTCTGTTCTTTGACATAATTGCAAATCTCCATAACTTCTACCCACAGACAAATGTCATTGATACCTGCAAGTGCCATAGAGGAGATACTAATTTGAGAACATTTATTGGCTGTCATTTGTTTGAAGATTGTGAACTGAATCACAAATCAAGTTAAAGGCATGCTTTGATACTTTTCATTAGTATACAAAATTGTTGGAAAGACATGGGAAGGGTGAGCCAAAGCTGAAACCACAGATCATTCAGTTAGTTATACATAGTCTATTTTGAAACATTTTCCTCATTTCAAGCAACCAATAGCCATTTTGGAGAGAAAAGTGAAGAACAAATAGACAATATTTATTAAAATTGAATTGTGAACCTTGTGACAAATGACAATGGTATTATTTAGATTATAAGATTGTCCATATTTTCATAAAATAAAATTAGCAATTATAATAAAATTATAGCTAGTCTCACATACTTCAAAATAAAAGGGCATACTTATAAATAATCCATGGGTTAAAGGAAAAACTACAACAGAAATTATGACTGTTAAAATTATACAATGAAAATACTGCATATAAAAACTTGAAGAAGCAGTCAAATAGAACTAAAAGAAATAACTATCATTAGTGCTTATTGTTAGAAAACAAGAAAAATGATATTTTAACGAGCAAAGTGTTTAATTCAAGAATTTAGAAAAATAATAATAGAATGAACTAAAAAAATAGAAAGAAAAAAGATAAAACCTGAAATTACTGAGAATAGAAAACAAACAATAGAATGATTAACAAAACCAAAACATAGTCTTTGAAAGGCTAGTAAAAAAGACAAACCTCTCGCAATTATGATCAAAGGGAAAAACAGAGCAAGAAAAAAGCACAAATGAATATTATTATTAATGAAAAGGTTGACATAACTACAAACCTAGTAGAGATCTCAAAACGTGTTAGAGAATAACATAAATTAATATGCCAATCATTCTGAAAACATAGTTAAAATAGAAAACTTGTGGGAAAAATGTCCAAAATTGTCTAGAGAAGAAATAGAAAACCTAGATAAATCAATAACTAATAAAGAAATTGAATCGATGATCAAAAATTGGCCCCTCCAAATGGCAACAACCCTAGATATTTTTTTAACTTTGATTTTGAAATAACCTTAGACTTACAGAAAAGTTGCAAAAATAGAACAGAGAGTTCCTGTATAATCTTCACCTAGGTTCCCCTACTGTTACTTTATATCACTATGGTATAATATATAAAGTATAGTATATACTTTATATATAGTATATAGTATACTATAGTATATGCTATATACTATAGTATATATAGTATTATATAGTATAATAACCAAACCCAGAAATTAACATTGGTGCAATAAATGAAAAACTACAGACTTGTAAAATTTTACTAGTTTTCATGAATGTCTTTCTGTTTTTGGATTCAATTCATGATCCCATAGTGCATTTAGTTATCATATCTTCATCTGTGACATTTCCACGTTCTTTTCTTGTTTCTCATGACCTTGATACTTTTGAAAAGTACTGGTAAGTTATTTTGTAAAATGTCCCTCAATTTAGGTTTGACTGGTGTCTTCTTGATTAGGTTGAGCTTATGCATTTTGGGCAAGAATATTCCAGAAGTCATGTTGTGTCCTTTCAGTATCTCATATACTGAGCAGTTTGTGATGTTAATATGTCCTATTACTACTAATGACTTATTACTTATCTACGCTGGGACAACTCTGGTCCCTAAAGCTTGCTTAATGGCTGCAGGATGTAGCACTCATCACTTTCCTTTGTTCTGGGAAGAAGGGAAACTTTGTGATTACAGGAATGTCTATTTCCAGGCTCTGCCAGACCCGGAGCTTCTCCTTGTCCTAGCCTTTGTCCCATATGTGGAGTCCGGTTTATTCTTAGGATGAGACCCATGTGCTTCTGAACTTCAGCATCCCCACTGCTCATAAAGACATCTCTCATTTCTAATGGGCCTGGATCCTGGCTCTGTGCAGAATCTGACACTGACTTGGCTTTTCGAAAGGCATCTTCTTGCTTGTTGCCTTTTTTCCTGGAATAAAGCCACTATAAGAAAGTATTTCATTCATTTCCCCAGTTTTTTTCCTGCAGGAGCCTGTTCATTCTGTACCAGGAGTCACAGGGTCTTGCTTATAAGAGTCTCTGTTCTGACCTGAGCAGGTTGGCTCTTCCCTCTGGCTTGCGAGGTCCCCAATTCTGCCCGCCCTCCTTCTTGCTCTCCTGTATTTGATCTCTTGGAGACCTCTCTCTCATCCGCTGGGGATAAATACTTGTCCTGGCTCTTCAGTGGGGCCAGCAGCTCAGAGACAGTGTTCCCACTGTCCCAAGCAGCTCCCTCTTGCCTCCATATGGACATCCAGCACCCGGGAAGCTTCCATGTCCCCGCTAGGCACATTCTGGGGGTAGGCCAGTGAGACCAGAGAAGTATCTGAGCAAGGGGCAAACCTGGGACCGGTTCTGGTTCTGTGGCTTTATTTCAAAATTGAGCTTCAAATTTCCAGCAAGCTGCTCTGTGAGGCACAACAACCAACATTCCTGATGGGAGAGGATGTTCCGGAGTCACTTTGGGAAATTTCCCAGGTCACTGGATCCAGGGATATCTCCTAATTGTAACTAAGGAGCTTGATTATTTCCCTGGACTCTTTGACCCTTTGAAGAATTCTTAAATTCATCTCTCACAGCCTTCCCATGATGTAGAAACTCAGCATAGAGAAGCCACCTTCTTAGGCAGGCTAGGGGGATCAATGCCTGATATTGTTAGGACAGAAGAGGCCAACCAACAGGGGTCCAATGGAGATGAGCTTTGTAGGACAATATTCAATGGGACTGAAATTGAGTCAGATTGAGTTAGAGTTAAAGTGATGTACAATGAGGGTCAGACGACAGAGAAGGGCCCCGTGAGAGAGACTGGGGTCTAGTTGGTAAAGAAGATTTAGGATCTGAGCATGCTCCAGGGGGAGGGAAGGGGGACGGAAGAAAAAGCAAATGATAAGGGTGAAAGACTTTCCATTAAGAATGTGGAATCCAGTAGAATTAAGTGATTTGATGGCAGAGAGGTGCCAGAGTGACAGAGTGGTGAGGATGAAAGGAAAGAAAGAGGTGGTTGGGACTGGTGGCAAAAGGGGCTCTGGTGACAGAGAAGCCTGTATTGAGGGGAAGAAAAGGAGAAAGCTGGGGAGAGGTGGGTCTAGCAGTAGAGAGGATCCTCGTGGCGAAAATGAGAAAGCTGGTGGTGGGGGTTTAAAAAAAAAAAGTGGTTGAAGTGGCTCCATAGTGTAGTGGTTAGCATGTCTGCTTTACACACAGAAGGTCCTGGGTTCGCGCCCCAGGTGGAGCCAAGGACCATACCCCAGGTGTGCCAGGCCCCGGCTGCACACCTCAAGCATGTGGGAGGAGACACCCTGCCTTCAGAGATCTAGTTCTTAAGGGGAGATGGCAACATCCAAAGGTCAGGGGTGAGAGTGGGCGGGGGGCAGAATTAAAGAGAGGAAAAAATCTGGTTGTCTAAGGCCATGTCACATTGAACAAGCCCAATCTCATCTGATCTCGGAAGCTAAGCAGGGTTGGGCCTGGTTAGTACTTGGCCTGGTTAGTACTTGGATGGGAGACCACCTAGGAAGACCAGGTGCTGTAGGCATAAAAAAATAAAAAATCAGGGATTGTAAGCTGACAAGGTCCTTGCAATCTGAGGTCAACCAAGTGTTGCCTCGCCTAAAATAAAAATAAAAAAACAAGTTAAGTAGAAAATAAAATGAACCCAGCGGCAAGGAGGGCTTTGAGGCAGAGGAAATAAGGACATTGGTAGGAGTGGGAGAAAAGTGAGGATAAAGGAGCAGTGGCAGAGTGGTGGCAGAGAGAAGACAGTGCCAGGTGAAGGGAGTGAATGGAGTGTGAAGTTATTTAGGGTGTTGAGAGAGGGAGAGAGACAATGAATGTGAAGAGGTCAGAGCGGAGATCGGTACAGTGCCCAGAGGCTGATATAGGCCAGTGTTCCAGGAGGCTCACACAGAGGGGCTACCAACTGGTCTTCCAGAGGGTATGGTGAGCACCTGGGTGCCAGGGTTAGACAAGGTGCAGTCGAAGGAACGGCGAAAGCCCAGAGGGACCAGAGGGAGCATCCCTTTCACTGTTAGCCTCATGGCGGAGATCATGATACATTGGCTGTCCTCCTCGGGGTGCTTGCCCAAGAGTGAGCTGCACCAGAAGCAGGATGAGCAAAGAAGGCCAGGGAAGGAGCACCTGACGCTACAATATCCCCCGCCCCAAAGCATCAACTAAAAGGACGTGCTCAAGCATGTTCACATCAGCATTGTTTGTCATAAACAAAAATAAACTTTAGTCATGTAATAAAACAGTTGGCAGTGGGATGTCAATGAATTAGGACCACACACATTAACATGAAAAAATCTCCAAAAAAATTAAATAAAAAAGTAAGTTATGAAAGAATAATAAGAATATATCATTTATGTAAAGCTTATAATCTACAGAACAATACTATTGTTTTGGATGCATATATGAGTAGCAAAAGACTTACATGGAAATGATAAAAACACGAAATTCAGGATAATGGTGAATTGCGGGTAGAAAAATGGAAGGAAATGAGGTTGGGGAGATGCCTTCAACTGTATTGTAAAATACAGCTAAGGAATGCCTCTTTATATTATTTTAATGTCTTTTTATGTATCTGAAATAAATTATTTTTAAAGAAGAAAATTGGAGGCATGTAGTTTATTGGATCATTCTATTTTTCTGTATCTTTGAAGTTTTTTTCAAATTAATAAAATCCCATATTTTAATATAAACTCTATATACATAACTTCCCTTCTTTTGTCACTTGTATTTTACTATTCAAATGAAATGAAGGGAAGGTAGAATGAGGTAGTGATATTATTTCAAAAGTGATGAACCAAGGTCTCCTCTGCTAAGAAACAGAACTTGAAAGAAATTAGGTTTGATTCAGTCTGGAGTCTTAATTGAATTTAATTATGTATGAGCTAAGTGTCATAAGGTCCATGATCCTTAAAAGAACTAATCACATTTTAAAGGGCATTGAAAACCATATAAATGTAATAAAGTTGCCTAGTCTAATCATCAGCAGTTATCTGAAAGTCTGTAGAGGAAGTAGTCTACTTAACATTCTAGAAACTAGCCGAGACTTTCGAGTCAGACTTTGCACAATGTCATTTAATACGCATGGAGAAGTAGCAAAGATTTTACATACAACCATACATACCACAACAAAACATTTCATAAGGATTCATGCATATTTAACAACATATATCAGAAACATTGGTGGATGACTATCTGGGGGAGTGAAGATGAATGGGTAAAAGTAAACTAAAATGATATAAAACTACAAAAGGGCTTTATATGAACTGAAAATAATAATTTGCTATGAATTGGGGAATAATATTAACCCAGCTGTCAACACTTGAGATCAAAAAACAATGAAAACCTGGTCCCATGTCCTTAAGGTGGTTATAAATTAGAGGAAAATAAGATTGTGTAATACAAATGTGATTGCTTGTAAGATGCTAGGAACTTCTGGATTTTTGGCAAAAGATACAGTATGATAATTTCTCACCCCTTGAGTTTGTTTGCCCTAATACATTAGTAATTTGGTTAATAAACATTTTTTTTCCAAAAGGAAAAAAAGACTACCATAACATATTAAGTGGAAGGTATTTCATAGAGTATACTGTTTTTTCATTTATTCATCTCTTTTGAACTGCACCTTTGGCTACAAGTGAAGAACCAACGCGTGTAGTTTGGAGAGAGAAGTCATAGGAAGAACAGCAAACTATGGTGAAAGATGTCACATCCTTGGCCTGGGTAGATAGGAGCCCTCTTTCATGTTGAAGTGAAAAAAATTTAAAGCTAAATATCTAAGTGATGCTACATGTAACACATAAGGACACAGGCTGCATAAACATTTGATCCTAGTTATATTATTGAAAGTAGAATATATATACCAAAATTATTTGCAGTTAATGTGGTGTGACACCAATCTTCTTATGGGAGAATTCAGGGATTTCTGTGTTAAATGCAGTTTGTTTAGACAAGAAAGGACAGGCTTAACCCAATAAAAATTTATCACTCACTTCACAGTGTGGTGTCTTGGGTGCTTCCTCAGCAGCTTCTTTCCAAAGGGGGACAAAGGATCTTAGTTCCTTCCTCTAGAACACAGAGCATCCAATGGAAGAGGGAGCTGGAGAATCATACAGGATGTTTTAAGAGCCAAATTGAAGATGGCTTACCTGGTTCCCCCACATTTCATTGGGTAGTCATGAACCCCACAAGATAAATTGCAAGGAAGGCTGGGAAATGTAGTATTCCCAAGTGCCCGAAGAATAGCAAACAGAATGAGAAAAGCACCAGGTTGCCACTACCAGACAATTGGTAACAGGAAAATTACTGAAGAAATCAAAAATTGCTACCTATTGATGCTATGACCATAGACAATACTATGTAACCACTGATTTATAGACACAAAATCCAAATCACTAAAACAACTAATCCTGTTCTTCAAATGCATCCTGACAGCAAATCTACAAGTTAAAAAAAAGCAAAAATCCGGCCTAATTTTTCCCTTGTTGCACAAACGCTCAGTAAAATCGTTTGTAGAATATATGATGCTCCTCCTGATGGGACAGATCTGATAGTGATGAATAAACCTTATATTCCATGAAGATCCATTACTCTGTATCTCTCAAAATTTTCGAACCCAATGTAATTTTGTTTAGTTGGGAAAAAAATTCAAAATTCTACCATTATTTGGATGTGAATTTTAAAGAGAAGAAAGAAAAGGAACAAATTAGGTGTACATGGCAGCAAAACTGAAAAAAACACTTTACCGTTGCTGGCCTTGCTCTGGCCCCCACGAAGCTCAGAGAAAAAATAACAGTATGAGGATTTCAAAATGCCCAGAAAACCAAGAGAATAAATCTCTCAACATTTTCTGGAAAAGCCTTGTGATTTGGAGAGGTGCCCTCCTTGCCTTTCTCACAAGTGACCAACCTGCTGAGAGAGGGCCTTGCAACTGAGAAGGGCAGTTCTTAACCTTTTTTGGTATTAAGGATCTCTCATTTCTACTGTCACTTGTACTAACAGCACTACTATTATGGCTCCTATCACTAACTTGCTTTTACTGAGTTTGCCATGTGCCATACTCTATGCTCTGCACTTCCATAAGCTTTCTACAGTAATGCTCAAAACAAGCCAGCACAGAGAACTCATCATGAGGTCCCTTGTGCAGAAGAAAAAACTAAGGCACAGAAAGGTCAGGTGAATTGCCCAAGGTCACACAAGTTAATAGTATAGCCTGGAGCAACAGAGCTCACTTAAGTGCTTAGCAGCTCTGCCTCACTGGCCCTCTAAGTGATACATAACAGTAATTACTGATAGACTTTATTAGACAATGTCCATTATGAATACTGGTTAATACCAAAAATAGGAAGAAAGTGAAAATCACCTGTCATTCTAATATCAAGAAGTAACCATTATTAATTTATTGCTATATTCCGTTCAAGGCTTTTTTTCATACCCTTGGGTCAAAAGAGAGGTTTTTTTTTTTTTTAACTGCTTTGTTGAAATATAATTCACACTCCATATAATTCATCCATTTAAAGCATATGAATTCAATGGATTTTAGTGTCTGCACGGAATTGTCCAATCATCACTACCATCTAATTCTACAAAAGTTTTGTTGCTCCCAAAAAACACTCTGTATTCATTCCCTCACTCTCCTACCTCCAGCTCTGGGCAACAACTAATCGACTTTCTGTCCCTATAGATTTGCCTATTTTGGACATTTCATATAAATAGAATCATAGAATATGTGTTTTTTTTTGTGACTGGCTTCTTTTACTTAGCTTGATGTTTTCAAAAGTTCATCCATGTTGTAGCATGTATCAGAACTTTATTCTATTGAATAATAATCCATGGTGTATATATACTAGTTTTTGTTTATTCATGTGTGAATGGACACTTGGGTTGTTTCCTCTTTTTGGCTAATGAATAATGCTCTTTGAACAGTCATGGATGTTTCTGTGTAGAAATACATTTTCATTTCTTATAGGAGTTGAATTGTAAGCTCATATTGTAACTTGATGTTTGACCTTTTGAGGAACTTGCAAACTGTTTTCCAAAGCTGTTTCACCATTTTACATTTCCATGGCAGTGAATGAAGGTTCCAATTGCTTTGCACCAACATTACTTATCTATCTGACTATAGCCAACCTAGTGAGTGTGAAGTGGTACCTCACTGTGGTTTCGATATGCATTTCCCTAATGACTAGTGATGTTGAGCATCTTTTTACATTCTTGTTGGCCATCTGTGTATTTTTTTTGGAGAAAAAAATACAGAAAAAAAATTGTGTTGTCTTGGGGTGGCTCCATAGTCTAGTGGTTAGCACGTTTGCATTACACGCAGAAGGTCCTGGGTTTGTGCCCCAGGTGGAAGCATAGACCATACTCTGGGGGTCCCAGG
>JAQQSQ010001730.1:0-12035 GCA_028627145.1 Eidolon dupreanum
CAAAGACCAAAAGTAAATATCATATTCAATGCCGATATATTAATTGCATCCCAGATAAAGTAAGAAACAAGATGTTACAGTGAACATTGTCTTGGAGGGTTAATCAGTGCAATCAGAATATAAGTTATATAAATATTAGAAAAGAGACAAAATTATATTCATTTGAAGATGATTCAAGTGATTAACCAGCCCATTAAATGAGATGACTAAATGCAAAATAAACACACAAGTTGATAGTTTTATTTTACACTAGCAATGACCAGTTTGAGGTTCAAATAATAAAAGAAAAAATCTTACTACAATGATTCCTGACTCCAAAGTTCCTAGCAATAAATTTAATAAGTAAAGAACACACTTATATAAAGAGAACATAAAATGTAACTTAAGTATAAAATAAGATCTCAACAAATGGAGAAGCATTTCATCGAGGAGAATGTTTACCTGTGAAATGGATCGCCTTCCTGCAGCTGCTGATAAACTTTCACTTGGTAATAGTGTTAATGCTTTCTCTAAAATTCTTCTTACTGTTGTCTTTCCTCCACCTGTTGGGCCCACTAACATCACACCAACACAAGCCTAAAGGAAAATTACAGATAAATGGTTTAATTCTGGCTTTCTAATGGTTCAGCTAAGCTGAGCTTGAAGGTTCTTATTCCCAAATACATCTCTATCTATATCTACTGATCATTTCTTCAGATTATTATTCAGTCAATTGTAATCTGTGTTGTTTTTATCGACTAGGCTAATGTTAAAATCGCCAGAAATATTCCAATTTTAAAATTCAAAGAATAATTTCCAATTCTTGATATTTAACAATTTATCTCACTTTCCAATTCTCCTTATTTCGTGCACCTTTCTCTACAATTGGCTTCTGTAATAACGTTCTTCTGGGCTTTCCTCGTAGATATTTTCTCTCTGTCCTTTCCATGCCAGCCTTCCCTAATTCATCTTTGTCCCTTTCTCTTCCTTTGTTCCTATCTGATCTCATGAATCTAAATATCTTTAACTACATCTGAATTCTAATGACTCTCTAGTGTCTACTTTTTTCTCAGTCTTTGGTTCTAAGCGCCAGAGAGAAATATCAGTGGTCTACTATATATTTTCATCCGGATGTCTCACATTTCCAAAGTCAACGCCATCTAAGCCGTATGTTCTTTTCGTACTTGTTGCTTCTCTTATTTCTCTAATCTAGTTAATAAAACCACTATATACCAATCATACAAAGTAGAATACTTGCCTTTTTTTTCATCTCATCTGGTACAAAACTTTTGCTTGATTCTATCTCCTTTCCATCCCGACCACAATTGCAGTACCTTGGTATCAGAACTGGATCCTTTGTCCACTGTCCCCACCCACCACCCAAATGCAAATGTTGAAGCGCTTAAACACAACCTGACGATTTGGGAGGTGGAGCTTTTGGTAGGTAATTAGGTTTAGATGGGGTCACGAGGGCAGGGCCCCATGATGGGAGTGGTGTCCTTATGAGAAGAGGAAGAAGGGTCAGAGCTCGGCTCTCTCTGCTCTGTGAAGACACAGTGAGACAGCTGTCAAACAGCCAGGAAGAGGGCTTTTGCCAGGACCCAAATCAGCCGGCACTTTGATCTTGGACTTCCCAGCCTCTGAAACTGTGAGAAATAAAAGTCTAATAGTCCCATCCTATAACTGTCAGGGTGAGAGGGGTCCAAAAACCCTGCTTGTCACATGGAAATTGTATATTCAAGAACAGAGCTAACCTGGCTCCAGTGGCGAGAAGGCTTTACGTGAAAGAGTGGCCGCTATCCCTCTGGGAGCAATTTTAGCGCTCACTTCACGTCCTAAAGCAAAGATGCTGGCTCAGCGCAGCCCTTAATTCAGAAAGATTCCCCTCGATGCCTTGGTCCAGTTTTCTGATGCTTCGGCTCAACTGAAACCTAAAGGCCCTTGCGGTTCAGCCTCAGCCAGCTGTGAGGAGCCAAGCGCAGACTTGTTCACTCTGCTCCCTGGGAAGAACTCTGACTCGGGCTTTGTCAACCGCCTATTTGTTTGGGCTGCCACTTGGAAAGCTAGACACTAGAAGATTAAAGATACCCTCTTTGAGGCTGTGACTGCGGAACCTATTCATGGCTGCTGATCAAACTGAGTCACTCAAGAGCCCACGCTGAGGACCATCCTTTGATGAGATTACCCAGAATCAAGCCGCCGACGGAGCCCGCCCTCCCCAGATTGCCATGATTGCTGTCCAGGTTCAATATCATACCGGGTGTGGCAAGTTCACCATTACAGACCACACGAAGTAAAGAGCCGTGTGTTCACGGTGCATGGGCTACTACTGCGTTTCAGACTCGCAACTCCTGGCAGAAGTGGACACAGCTCTCTTGCAGCGGGGAGAGCCGCATCGCACAGGATGTGAATGACTCTCAGATACTCCTGGCAGATCCTGCGTCAGACCTTTAATCTGCTCTCTTGGGGCAATCAGGGTGCCTCACTGATACTGACACCATTTCAAGTTATGGGGCTGCTGTTCCAGTCTAATCAGCTAACAGAATTATGTCTCTTGAAAATCGTTTGTGTCGTGTGTCGATATCTTGACCATTTGTAATCCGACAATGGTATACCTTTTACTGCAAGTCACTGAACAATGAGCTGATGGTCGAGTTATTTCATGGACCTTCCACACTCTCTACCATCCATAGGCATTTGGTATGATCGGGCATTGGAACAGCCTTCTCAAAAATTGACTGTAAAAGATTTGACTCTATATCCCTTTTCTTTTCTTTGTCCACACATCTTACCAAAGAAATTTGGTTATTGGATGCAGGTGTCCCCCAAAAGGGATCACTTCCTTTCATCTGCTTCCTGGGTAATTCTTAGCATGGAAGAGACGAGATATTATATAGCTCTAATTTGAAAATTTGGGATTCAGTCCTGACCATTCCTGGGCATGGAGCTTCTTTCCTTCCTTTAATGACAGCCCCAGGCCACCCTGATTGGTACACATGCCAAAGTGGGGCCTAGGTTAATTCGAATTTAATTCTACTTCAACTACATAGATTCTAAAGGATTTCTAAAAATAGGACACAAAAACACAAACCATAAAAAGATCAATAAATATTGCTGCAGCCGCAATGTCTCCTGCACACGTGAATACCATAAACATTTCTAAAAAGCCAAGGCTCAGATATTTTATTTGCAATGCATACAAGCACTAAAAAAACATAATATGAAAATGCATAATGAAGTCTGTACATTTAGTCAAGGAAAGACGACCTAATTGAAAAACAAGTACATTCCATAATCTGGCAATTCACAGAAAACACAAATGGCTGATAAACATATAAAAGGGCGCACAATTTTACTAGTAATTAGAGAAATGCACAGTCTGATGTTTTTCCAAATGGTTCATTACTATTCATTCGAAACAGGAAATTCAAAGAAGGTACAGCAAGGGGATGAAGAACACCTTACAGTGCATTTGTAGGTTATTTTTACAATTATGTATTAAGGGCTTAGAAGAAGATGAAAAAGATGAATTTGTTGACAGGAAAAGTGAGTGTCAAATAACAAAGCTCTTTTATTATTGTGTTTTCCTCCTTGATTACACCTATTAAAACCCAGGAGCAAAGAATTGCTAACATGCTATTCTACGCTTACCTGAAGTTGATCATAAAACTGTATAATTTTCTCTTTCTGAGCTGGCCATTGTTGTAAGCCCAAATGTTGTGTTGCAACAGATATTGCTTTCTGAAACAAAATAAATACATTAATTTAAAATGCATTGTAAAGTAAACTTTTGATATGTAATCCTACAAAATCTCTCTTAACTAGGTACCAAATGCTGTACTTTAAGACAGTAGTTCTTAATTTTTAATTTCACCAATCTGAGAATGAAAAGTTACTTTTCACTCAAAATACAATACATCAGAATTTTATGTTCACAGAGCCCAGCAGCAAATTCCTAGCCCCTTCCCAAATTTAAGAAGTCACACTTTAAGATGTATTTAAGAACTAGCTATTACCACAGTACAATTGTCTAATTATCCTACACTAAAAGAAAATGCAATGTCAAAGAATCTACATCTTGGTGTAATTCTAATCACCATTAAGGAAGTTTTTCAATATTGTAATAATTATTTTAATGTTTCAAAGTTAGAAATACTCTGAGATGGCAAGCAAAATTTACTAAATTGAAGACTTGATGTGGTGATATATTAAAGCATCCCAGAAAGTGGCCGTAGCTTGGGAAGATACTTAATGTTGTAACACGGAGATTTTAAGGACCGCCGTGGTTCCTTCTAAAGTGGTCATTTCCCCGTGGATACAACTGGTAACTATGTCCACAGAAAAAAAGCCGATTTATCCTTTTTCTCATCAACCTCTTGCACTTTATTTCTCATCCCTTGCATTCCTACAATGGGGCGGTCAGAGAAGCAGCTGAAGGAGACATGGAAAACTCAGCAGGGGTGTACGAGCGGAGAAGAAAGCAGCTCTCGTGGCAAGGCTCGCCAAAGGCAGGAAATAGGCTGAGAAAATGTTTTGAAAAGCAACCGCTTTTAAATGGAGTTATGAGACTGCCCACTTGAGGCTTGCGATGCAGAGGCCTAGGAATTCTTTGCCGTTAACACAAGCCAAGATACCTGCCTGCCTACAGCAGGAAGCCACACAGGTGTGGCATAAGGATGCACAGAGCACCAGAACTGGAATCATTAAAGAGGAGATATTCAGACGGGTCGCCCCACCTGGCGAAGGGTCTTCACAAATTTCTTACTTTGGAAGCTTTTGAAATAAAATGGCAATCCTATCGTTAAGTATTTACGGCTGTACATGATGTTCCCTGGAGTCAACTGGATGACAAACTGTGTGCGTAGTTCCTCCTCTATGGCACGGTTTCAGGAATTCTTAGTTAACCCTGGTCTGAGTTAACGGCCCCACACACTCTGGATATTGTTTGCAATAGAAATGTGAATGGAGTAACAGTCTCCACAAACAAAGAGGAATTCAAGCCAAAAACCGGTAGACAAGAAAAACAGGGGCACTACATGTAAAAGGGTGCAATACATAATGATTGATAACTGATATTTATGTACGAAACAACATAGTAATAACTATTAGCAGAAAGCGTGAGAGTAGACACAAGTATACTAATAGGAGATAGTGGTTTGTTCAAATCCATATTAGCACATTTTAAAACTCGAATGAAATGAGAATACTGCCTAGTTTTACAAAATTGACCGTAGAAAAGATATATAAACTCTAAACAGGCTAGAATCATGGAAGAGCTACCCAGTTATAAAACTCATGGTCTGGATGGTCTTCAAGGGAAAAATCTTCCAAAACTCCTGATCTAACCTAATGAATGGTCTTTTTTGTTGTCGTTCACTGCTTCACGTGTGCTCAAAAATAATATGTATTCTGTGCTCGTTGGGTATAAAGTTATACACATAGCCTATTAATTGTAAAGAACAAATAATTATAAAGCTGTTTAAACTATATTTTCTAAAATAAGTTTAAAAAAATGTTATTTTTAAAAGATGGGTAGGGTCCCAGGGAAAGAAATCAATACGTTTAATGGCCTGATATCTGATCAAGGCCTAGGAAGAGCCAGAAAACAGAGAGAAATTTCAAGTGGAAAACAGCATGGAGGAGAGAACAGCATGGAGGAAGAAAAAGGATGGGGTATATTGGAAAGATAACCTGATCTGGCCAGATCGTGAAAGGCGCTATGCTTCAAGATAACTAATTTGGCTCTTGTACGGCAGACGACACTGATCCACAAGTGGCTTTGTGGACTCGATCAAACACACATTAGGAAAGCAACTCTCGTGGCCACATACTAGAATGCAGGTGGCAGGAGGCTCTGCAACAGTAACCAGAGACGTGGACAGCCTACCTGGACAAAGCGATCGCTGTGAGACTGCAGATGTAAGAGAAAAGATACAGGGCTCTAACAAGGATAATACGTCATTTTAACGATCACAAAATATTTACATTTTAAAGTCTTTTTCCACAACTCTGATCTAATTTGATTTTCAAAGCAGCCCTTGAAAGTAGGAAGAGCAGTCGTTATTTCTAGTTGAAAGTTGATAAAATCGAGAAACAAAATACGTAACAACAGCCTTCCTTGCCTAAAAGTAGTTTATTCTCCTTTCAATGGAGGCAGTGAAGGCTCTTTTTTTACCTCCAAGGGGAAAACATATCTCCAAGTATTTTTATTCCCCAAATTATAACGTGAATAGAGCATTTCAGAAAGAACTGTAATATTTTTAAGCCACATCCAGTTTCTTATCTTAATTGATCCTCCACATCTAAATCACTGGTGACCATTTTCAAAATCCTTATTACCTCCAAGGCAACTTGATTTACTTTAGAGACTCTTGCTTCAAGGAAAGCATCTCCTATAATATTTTCGAAAACTGGGACATCTTCTGGAAGAAATTTTGGTATACTAGCTTCTCTTACAGCTTCAATAACGATCAGAGTTTCATCGGCTTCGGAGATATTGCCACTTGTGTTACTTTAACGGTAAAAAACAAACATAAAAAACAAGTTAGCAGGTGTGCCTCACTGACATTAAAGGCCATTGATGTTCATTTTCATGGGTGGTTATTCCAGTATCCTTTCCTCCTCTCCCTCACTGCCAAGCAGCTGTGTGGTTCGGATGAGGTTAATCTGGTCCCAGCTCCAGCGATGGGACCTGACTTGTCTAGGACGGTCTGGTGAATGCCATGCCCCAGTCACTGAGTCAGGGATGCGCATTGCACCTGTAAGGTTTTCTCAGCTGCAAATAACAGAAATGAATTCAGGTTACTATAAAATGCAGAACAGCATAATGATTTGTTAAAAATCACCAGAAGGGACAGAGAACCAGGCTTGCTGGCTATGCAGCCGGGAACAGTGGCCAAAATTATACTCCCGAACTGGTCGCATGAGGACATGACGGCCACCATCAGTAGTTCCAGAGAGCAGTGGCTGTTGTACCAGTACCGCTGACGCCGCTACCGGAAGTGCTCACTGCCCCTGTTCCTGGTAACTGGTGCCACCCTCGCCAGAATGGACTCTGTATATCCCATTTCTTTCTTTACTAGCCTCAGGTTCAGATTCAAGGGTAACTGCAGCTGACTTGCCAAGGTTGTATATGTCTATGCCATAGTTGTTACGAGGAAGTTCTGGAAAGCAAGAACGTGGCATAACAAATACTCATACAAAGGAATATGACCCTAGTTACGGTTATGGGTCATATGGACCAGTGACAACCAGAACACAGTGATTCTGGGGGAGACAAATGATCTGTCCATTCGGAATGGTTTAGGACTTCAGTTCAATGGTGTGGATAGCTCCAATGATTAAAAGCCATCTTGCCATCACAAAAGAAGCCAGCCTAAAGGTAAGCCAGTACAGGGAGGGCTGCAGTGCTGAGAATATCTGAGAAATAAAACTGAAATTCCGATCAAAGTAATCATACCCTACCCCACCTCTGTACTTTCTGATTGGGTGAAATAGTAAATTCCCTCTAAGCGTAAGCCAACTTAGGTTTTCTGTTAACTGTAACAAAAGCTTCCTGATATAAATATACTAAGTATATCAGGAATATATTTATTGCCCATAACAACAATAATTCATATATTAAACACTTCAGTACATATTTTTAGATATTAAACATGCAATCAAAAGGGAAGAAAAGTAATGACACGTAGTTTGATAGGATTTTAGAGCTGGGAAGGAAGGCAAATTTCCCTGTAAGCATCTTCTCCTCTTGTCCACTGGTGTCTGAAATTCTCTGTCAAGATGGTGAGGACTTTTAAGTCTTTGATCCATAATAAGAACAGCTAACAGCTAACATTTACTGAGTATTTTTCACTAGGCACTTTGCTTTAAGTTATTATATTAATCTTTCAACAAGCTGAGAGGTAGGAAGAGTAACATTCAGAAAAATTAAACAACATGCCTAATGTCACACAGCTGGTGAGTGTCTGAACCGGGGTTCGGTGGGGTCTCTCTGACTTCAAAGCCCACGCTTACGCTCTCTCCACTGAAATGATGGGAGACCCTTACTGGGTCGGTGCTACATCAGTGGCTTACGTTTCTCTGTGAATGCATCTCTGAGTCTCTCTTCTCAAGATGTTTTGGTAGGGAGATGGCAAGAGTCTGCCTGAAGTCAAAGTGAGGGGGCCACACTAGAGGGGGGAAGGGCGCCAGACTTTACTGCTGGGTGTCTAGGGAGTAACCTTGACCCTGTTCACGTTTTTTTTTCCAAGACAGATCTTCCTTTACATTAGAGAATAATAAAGAAAACTATGGGGCTGACTATATGTCTGGTTGGAGGATAAGTATTAGATACAGATAGGGAAGAATGATAGCTTATATAAAATATTATATTGGAACGCTACTTTGTATCCAATATAAAAAACGCCACTTCACTAACATTGTACAAAACAATAATTTTGGCAATGGCATCTGGGATTACCTTGGGGTCTACCTGATGTCATTTCTGAATAAAAAACGAGAGCTCTAGATAAATGTCAACTATTGCGCTTCACAGATTCTGTGGTTTTTCACACACTGAAGGTGTCAGCAGCCCCGCGCTGAGCGAGGCTTTTTCAACAGCATTTCCTCGCTTCATGTCTCTGTGTCACATTTTGGTAATTCTCGCAATATTTTAAACGTTTTCATTGTTGTCATAGCTGTTATGGTGATCGGTCGTCAGTGACATCTGATGTTACTGTTGTAACTGTTTCGGTTACAACACGGATGCCACCCACGTGAGACGGTGAAGCCGATGGATAAATGCTGTGTGTTGTGACTGCTCCACTGACCACCCATTCTCCCCCCTCCCTCCCCAGGCCTCCCTGTTCCCTGAGACACGACAATATTGAAATTAGACCAGTTAATAACCCTGCGATGGCCTCTAAGTTTTCACATGAAAGAAAGAGTTACACATCACCTTAGATCAAAAGCTAGAGATGATTAAATTTAGCAAGGAAGGTGTGACGAAAGCTGAGATAGGCCAAAAGGTAGGCCTCTTACAGTTAGCCGAGTTGTGAGGTCAAAGCAGAAGTTCTTGAAGAGGATTAAAACCATTACTCCAGTGAACGCACAAATGATAAGACTGTGGATCAGTCTTATTGCTGATGTGGAGAAAGTTTTTGTGGTCTGGACAGAAGATCAAACCAGCCACATTCCCTTAAGCCAGAGCCCCATCCACAGCATGGCCCTAATTGTCTTTAATACTATGAAGGCTGTGAGAGGCAAGGAAACTGCAGAGGAAAGGTCTGAAGCTAGCAGGTTGTTGGTTCCTGAGGTTTAACGAAAGAAGCCGTCTCCATAACATAAAATTGCATGGCGAAGCAGCAAGTGCTGATATGGAAGCTACAGAAAGTTATCCAGAAGATCTAGCCAAGATAATTAATAAAGGTGGCTATACTAAACAACAGATTTTCAATGTAGATTAAACAGCCTTGTATTGGAAGAGAATGCCATCTAGGACTTTCATAGCTAGAGAGAAGTCAATGCCTGGCTTCAAAGCTTCAAAGTACAGGCTACCTCTTCTGTTAGAGGCTAATACAGTTGGTGACTTTAAGTTAAAGCCAGTGGTCATTTGCCATTCTGAAAATCCTAGTGTCTTAAGAATTATGCTAAATCTACTCAGCCTGTGCTCTATAAATGGAGTGACAAAGCCTGAATGACAGCACGTCTGTCTACATCATGTTTTACTGAATATATTAAGCCCACTGTTAAGATCTATTGCTCAGAAAAAAAAAAGATTCCTTTCTAAATATGACTGCTCATTGACAATGCACTTGGTCACCCAAGAGCTTGGGTGGCGATGAACAATGAGATTAATATTGTTTTCACGTCTGCTAAAACACAGCCATTCTGCAGCCTATGGATCAAAGAGAAATTTCAACTTTCAGATCTTATTATTTAAGAAATAAATTTCGTAAGGTTCCAGATGCCATAGACAGTGATTCCTCTGATGGATCTGGGCAAAGCAAATTGAAAATCTTCTGAGAAGGATTCCTCATTCTAGATGATGTTAATAAGAACATTCATTATTCATGGGAGGAGGTCATAATATCGACATTAACAAGAGCTTGGAAGAACGTGATTCCAACCTTCTTGGACGACTTTAAGGGGTTCAAGACTTCCGTGGAGGAAGTAAGTGCAGATGTGGCAAAAATAGCAAGAGAAATAGCATTAGAAAGGGAGCCTGAAGATGTGACTGAACTATGAGATTTCATAACAAAATGTTAACAGGTGAGGAGTTGCTTCTGATGGATGAGCAAGGAAAGTGGTTTCTTGAGCTGGAAACTACTCCTGGCAAAGATGCTGTGAAGACTGTTGAAATGACAACAAAAGATTTAGAATATCACATAAACCTGGTTGATAAAGCAGTGGCAGGGTCTGAGAGGTCTGACTCCAATTTTGAAAGTTCTACTGTGGGTAAAATGTTACCCAACAGCATCACATGCTACAGATGGCCATAAGAAAGACTAGAGGACATGACATCAAGGAGCTGATACTTGCTACTATTCATTTTAACTTTTTAAAATTATTTTAAAATATTTAAAATTTTTAACAGACACTTATATACATGCAATTAATATTATATGGGCCATTTTGTAATACGTGCCTGTTCTTTTATTAAGAAATAAAATACTATAGTAGAGCTAAAGCCTTATCTCTTGCTCTTTTCCCCTCCCAACATTTTGCACTTTTTACTAGCTTTGTATGTATCCATAAACAATCTACAATATTTGTCTAAAATTTCATACAAACAGTATATTGATATATCCTATTATAACATATTCACATTTTTTTCATTCAATATTTTAATAGGCAATACATTGATACAGTACCAAACTAATAATGAAAAAGAATGCCTACTTTCCCTATAGCCTCACCAACAGAAGCTCCATCTAATGTTTAAATTTTTGCCCATCTGATAAATGAGAAACAATATTTCGGTGTAATTTAGTAGGGATTTCTTTCATTCTGAGTGGGGTTGAGCGTACTTTCATGTATTTAAAGGACTTTTATGTTTCTTTTTCTAAGAACTGTTTGTTGACGTTCCTTGCCCATTTTTCTATATGTAAACTTTAGGATCAGCTTGCCTAAAAACAGACAAGCAAGCAAGCAAGCAAGCAAGCAAACAAACAATACCTTTGGTATTTTTACTCAGATGCATTTCCATTCATAAATAAACATTTAGAATATTTAAATCTTTATGATGTTAAGTCCCTTAAGATATTATGTGGTGTATTAGTTCATTTATTCATTTTGTGTCTTTCAGTTATGTTTTAATGTTTTCTTCATATGGGTTTTATGTATATCTCATATAGGTATATGCATACAGGTTTTACATTCCTCATTGAGTTATTGCTTTTCTACATGGGGTCTTTTATTCTAATATATATTTTATTATGTAAAGATAAGGTATTTTTTTTTGGATTTGGGGCATTTTTTTCCTTCTTTCATATTCTTAATAATCTCTACCATATTTTACTGTAACACTCTGGGAACTTCTTATGTTATCTTACCATTACTTCAAATTTTACAAATTATTTTCCCAATGTTATATAACTCCCATTGACCTAACAACTAAAAATTCAACTGACCATATAAATTTCTGTTTCTTCTTTCCAGCCATTATTATAATTGTCTTCAGTGACCTCAGGCCAAAATCATAATGATCCTATCAAAAATTAAAATATTTGAATTATTAAGTTTCTGAAGAAAAAAATGAATTAATTTGGCAATAAATGCAAAGAGTATACAGTTAAATCACTAATCATCTATGCTACGAAGAGAAACAGTAATATGGATCAAAGAAACCCTCAATTTTGCTTCTAATGCTCTCACTCCTCTCTGAAACTGGAGCTCTTGAAAGTCTCCTTCTTAAAGAACAATGAATAAGTATTAAAGGTATGAAAAACTATCAGTATCTAAATTAAATTTTCTCCGAAATAGAGAGATGAATTGAAAAAAAATATTGTGAAGAGGAACACTTTGGAAATGATGTGGTTAGCTGTCCTAACTATTTTGGGTTACAAACAAATACT
>JAQQSQ010001731.1:0-12035 GCA_028627145.1 Eidolon dupreanum
AAAGAAAGAAAGAAAGAAAGAAAGAAAGAAAGAAAGAAAGAAAGAAAGAAAGAAAAACTTCTATCCTCACAGAACTCACAATCTATTGGCAAGACTACATTTTCTGCAATATCAATAATTTATCATATGTGACTACATTATAAAATTTAAACATAAAATTTAAAATCCATGGTTTATTTCCAAATAGTAGAATTGCTTTAAAATGTTTATTGACAATTCCAGTAACTACGGCCTCAGCAGAACAAAGTTTCTCCAAAATGGAATTAATTTTTAAATAACTATGACGATCTTAATGGAGGTGGTAATTACATGAACGTATACATTTGTCACAACTCACTGAAATGTGACATTTAGAATATGTGTATTTTATTGTATGTAAATTATATCCGAGTGGAAAAAAACAAATAAAAATTCATTTCAGATCAAAACTACCTAAGAAAAACCATGCCCGAAGAAAGATTTTATTAATTTGGCAATGTCATCAATGGATCACAAATTATCTGAAAATATTGATTATAACCACATAATTAGCCATTTTGCTGAAATGATAGAAAATATTTTACATTATGAATATACAGTAAATTGTGAATTATATATGTCTTTATTTCCTGTTCATCCGGACATCATCAACCCATTCACAAGGGACCAAGTCTTGCACAATTATAATTCAATTTGGTCATCTTGGATCTTTCCCTCACTTTCAGTTAGTAAAAACCACATTATTACACACACTTTAAATTATTTTGTTGTTAAGAGTTGTATATGTGAAGGCTGGGGCCCAAGACATGTTTTATTTAACAAGTCATGACTTTGCGTTGTAACATTTGAGCCTTAGACGTTGTGGGTATGGATGGGACTTCCTGTGTTCTCTTGCCCCAGGTCTCACAGATATCCAGGACAGAGTGTCCCCCCCTTCCCCCGTAAAAAGTGGCCCTACTCCCAACCTGAAGATAACACAGAGCAGAGGCTGAAAACAAAGCCCAAGGATCAGTAAGCTAAACCCAGCTCTGCCCCTCCACAGCTGTGTGGCCTGTGTAGGCCGCTCACCCCTCAGACCCTCAGTTTCCTCATCTGTAAAATGGAGCTGACAACAGAATATACTTCACAGAGATGCTGGCAGAAGAAAATGAGATAACGGTCTATAAACGAGTGAGCGCCGGTCCTGATAGGCCACACACCTCCAAGAATAAATTAGTCATCACTCATGTTTCGGTGGAAACAAAGAAAGCCCGTGGCCTCTCTTTGAGAAAACTCCTTCGGGGTGTTTGTGATAGGGCAAGTCTGGGAGGCAAATTGTTTAGAGAATGGGAAAAGATTATGAAATCTGTGGTCAAATCAGAATTTGAGGCAGAGGTAGGAAGAATCAGCAGAGAGGACCAAGGGATAATGGCTTATGAGCTAACTGGGGCCTCGTTAAACCCTTGTTCTGAGGGAAATGACTTGATATATGATTCCCACAAGCATATGCTTATAATTATAATTACACAAAATGGCAGGGGAGGAAGTAGATAAGAAACTGGACCCAAAGCAGGGGCTGGCAAACTTCTATAAAAGACTCAATGCTAAATATTTTCAGCTCTGTGGACCATACTGTCTCTGTAGCAACTATTCAGCTCTGTGACCATGTGCAAAAGCAGCCGTAGACAATACACAGACACATGGGTGTGGCTGTGTGCCAATAAAACTTTATTTACAAAAACAAGCAGTGGGCCAGATTTGGGCCCTGGGCCATAAGTTTACCAACCCCAGATCTAGAGCCACCGGAATGGCTGTGAAACCCCAGTTCCACTGTGCTATGTGTCCTCGCATAAGTCATCTAACATCCCAGAGCCTCAGTCTCCTCATATGCAAATTCAGAAAAATAATAGTACCAGCTTCACGGTATTGCCATGAGCATCCTCCCATTTTAAATGCAAAGTATTTCCCATCATTCTTAGAACTTAGTAAACCTTGACACAAGTCAGCTATTACTACTGTCTGGCCTAGACTGACTACGGCCCGACCCTTCCCAGCTGGGTGACCCTGGGCTATGATATAACCTCTCTATGCCTCACTTTCTCATATGTAAAATAGGGACACGGTTGTGAGAATTAAATGGGACAATAAATGCAAAGTGCTTAGAAAAATGCATGAAAGAGCACTCAAAAGTGAGTTTGAGTTATTTTTCTCATAATGTCATAATTACAAATCATTTTATTATAATTTATCTCATATAGTTCCTCACGGGGAAGAGACTGAATCAACACAGTCGAAGAGAGAATCCCTTCGCAAGCAAAGATAACAGCACCGAGAGCCCTCACATTTCCGAAAGCTCTGAACTTGACTCTCACCAAAGACACTGACTATGAAAACTTCTTTCTTTGCACCCATAGGCCAGCTCGGAGGCAGCCATGCTGACTGAGGGGGCCAAAGCCTAATCGTATTTAACAGGCTTAGCTTTGTTTCTAAATTCTTACGAAAGATAAAACATGACATCTAGAACCTCCACAGGGGCTTTGAGACAAAACTCTTGTGATAGAGAGAAAAGGGGGGGTTGCTTATTTTAATAAATAGATGATTTTTATCTGGTTTTAACCTTAATTTCGCATTGGTTTCATCCTTTATTTAGACCCCAAAATTTGCCATCAGCCTTTCAAAAACCAGTGAAATCTCAGCAAATATGTTCTCTTTTGTTATTTATCTATCTGGTAAGGTCTATATGGGTGGGGGTTCTCCTAACACCCACAGAAGCCAACACAATTCACTTTCATTAAAGGGAATTTCATCGCCTTGGCAGAAAAATGATTCCAGAGCCTCTCTTCTGGGTTGCTACGACTCACATACACACACACACACACAAAAGTCCGGACAGCACTAAAGTAATTAAAGCAGCTGGGATTGATTGGGGTCCTGAATGACCTTTTGGTAACTTACCACGCCTGCCATATAGAGAACGAATAATTTATGATACGAGTCAAAGTGCAGAAAACCAAGGCAGACAGAAAGGGAATTCTGATCAGCCTTAGAGGGGTGAACTGTCAGGAAGGACGCCCAAAGCCCCTTGTGAAAACAGGGAACAGAAGCTGCAAATGTCCATGTTCACCCAGACACCGACGTCTGCAGTTCTCAGGTTGCATCTGCACTTTTGGTTTGTAGAATTCAAGGTTGTCAGGGCTGAGGAGAACTTAAATGTCTAACCAAGCCCATTCACTTGACAAATGAGGAAACTGAGGCTCAGAGGAGGGGCTGACTTGCTCCGGATTTCATCATAGGTCCCCGATACACTGGATGTGAAGACTGTACCTCTTTATCAGGATCATTGCACTCAAACTCCAAAATGCTCTTTATCTGTAAATTGTAAATAAGTTTGCCATTAAAATTGCAAGTTAAATTTGCATAAAACAAGCTCCAGGAAGCCATGGCCGATTTTCCATTTCGTTCGCTACTGTAACTCCAGACTCTAGAACAGCAGCTGGCCCACAGTAGACACTCAACACATTTTTATGGAATGAGCTTTCGAGAACAATTGTCCCTGGATTCAAGAGGTCCATGGTAGGGCTGGATAGGTTCTGCTCTGAAAATGGTGCCCATTTTGGCAGACTGAGTCAAGAAAACAAAAGATCTAGATGCTCAGTGTATTTCATCTGCACTAAATATTTCGCAGCCTTTCAATCAACAGTCTCAGAGAGGTGGATGACTACTGATGAATTAGGCGCAGCTAGAGAAATTTACGGTTGGCACATCCTGTAATGCCCTCCTACCAGAGCCCCACCTTGGCTTACACAGTTACTTCCTCCTGGAAAACACTTCACCAACCTCTGAATCTTCACATCCCACTTATACTTTAAACACCTTACATGCAACCTCCTCCAGGAAGCTTGCTTTGCTTTTTTCCTACACAGAAGCAATCCCTCCCTCTTTGAAGCTAACTCATACACAGCCTTTGGGACTTTGTTTAAATGCCACTTTGCCGGGGAGCCTTCCCTGACCCTCTAGATGAGGTTAGATTTTCCTACTCCTTATACTTTTATTCTCACAACCCTAATTACACTTTATTATCTGTCTTCCCCCTTTAGAGAGTGAGTTTCATGAGGACAGAGACTATATATCTATCCTGCTCAACTGTTGTGTCTCTAGAACCTAGCACAGTGTCTTGACCACAGGGGACATGAATAAATGGAAGGAAGGAAGGAAGGAAGGAAGGAAGGAAGGAAGGAAGGAAGGAAGGAAGAAAGGAAGGAAGGAAGGAAGGAAGGGAGGGAGAATTAATCAATGAATGGTTGAATGAATCAATTAATGAATTATTCAGTGAATCTGTGAATGAAACAATGAATAAATCAATTAATTGACCAAGAAATCGGTGTATCATCATTTATATGCTATTTATCCAATCTCTACCAGGCTATTAAACTTATTTCTCAGATTCTGGATAATGCGGCGGTCACAAGTGTGATTTCTAGAATGCTGCCGGAGATCAGATCTTGACTATTTACCACCTGTGTGATGTTAGGAAAGCTCCTAACATTTCTGAGCCTCAGTTTCCCCATCTACACATGAGAACAATCGTGCTGCCCGCACCTCATACAGCTGTTGTAGGTTTAAATGAGACAATGCGTGTAAAGTGATTGGCACATCACAGGAACTCAAAAAATATTAACTTCTATTGTTCCGATGTTATCTTAGGGCAAGAATTGTCCAATTCACCTTGAAAGGCCCAGCACCTAGCACAGTACACATATTTAGTTCTCGAAAACAGCACACACACCAATGGACATTTTTGAATCTCTCTGCCAGGACACTTCAAAATTATGGGACCATCCAATGTGTCAGTGTCATAGTGGAAGCTAGAGACAGGAGAATTAAATGCAGTGCAACGAGTCTCCACATAACACCATCGATAGGTTCTGCGACTTTAAGTGAAATGACATATAATGACATATAGTTTTGCTGTAGGGGAATTGATATAAGCACGAGTGAAGTTCCTATGGTGTCTCATCAGCACTGTAATGAAATGATGTTCTTCAAGGACCTGCTACACCTGAACCTGGGGGAATGCTAGGAAGGACATCACAGGGTCCGCTGACAAAGCCGGACTACAGGTGATTGTGTTGGTGTTAAACTCTCTGAAGCTGGTAACTGTAATGTGGTTACCTTGCTGTCTGTATTCTTCTGAAATACACACTGAACTATTTAGGGGTCAAAAGCCATGATGTATACAACTTACTCTCAAATGTTTCAGAAATTTATATCTATGTGAAAAGGAAAAAGCAAACAGAGTAAAATGTTCACAATTGAGAACCCTGGATAAAGAACATATGAATGTTCCTTGTGCTGCTGTTATTTTTGACACGTTCCTGTAAGTTTGTAATTATTTCCGAACGAAAAGATTTTTGCAAATTGTGGGGTGGGTCTGGAGCCACCTCGTGTGACGGCTCTGGGTCTCCCGACAACAGCGACGTCTGAAGAGCAACCTGGTGAACCACTCCCCAGCAGGGAAGGAGCTGACGGGCCCACAGAGGAGGCATACGCACGATGCCCCATCCCTCCCGCATGCAAACCTTGCTAATCGAGACGCACCCTTTCCCAGCAACTCCAGATACAGCCTCAGCATCCTCTCTACACAGCTACTACCAGTCAAGAAGAGCTGACTCTCTGGATGAGACAGCCACGGACTTGACCCCTTTGAGACGTGTTTCCATTCCATCTGGGGGCTCATCGAGACGCCGAGCCTTTCCAATGAAGGCACGTCAGTCCCTGGAACTCCGAAGCAGCTAAGCCTCAAACTGCTCCTCAAGGGCATGGATACTTGATCCCTACCAAAACTCAGAGTTGATTTTACTCTAGTGAAAGGGGGTTCTGAGTAGCAGGGGGATTCTAATAGTCAGATACCATTGTGTTTGAAGGCCATCGCTGTCACCCTCCAACCTGGACAAGCTGCTTTTGCCGTCCCGTGCCTCAGTTTCCCCATTTACAAAAAGGAACGAACAGCCCCCAGGCTCCTGTGAGGACCAACTGAAGTAATGCATGTGAGCCTCCTGTGCCCTTTCGAGCTAAATTATCTGATTATGGTGATCACGATTACCATCCTCATAATCATCGTCTTCTCTCTTTTTCTCCTCTCCAATTACCCCGGCTAATGGAGTCCCGCTTCTCTTCGGACGGTGGAAAGCCGCCTCGGCCCCAAACATTTCCAGCGTGGCTTTTTTCTTCAACGACCCACAGAGCTCCCCTGCCTTGAACCTGAATCATGCGAGAGTTTCGAGAGAGCAGTTACATGTCCATTTTCTTCGATTATCAGTGAAAGGTTAAGTGCCCCGGCCCTCAGCCAGAGATGCCCATCCAGGGTTTCCATTATGAGCTGAACTGGAGGATCCGGGTCTGTGAGTTCAGTCTTTGGCCCTGGCCCTCCTGCTAATAGAACCTCAGCCACTCTCTTGAGAGGAAAGCTTTCTCTCTGGCCAACCAATTTAAATGGCACTCACAGCTCATGCCCGCATGTCATGGGCTCGGAGTGCTCTAAGGAGCTGGAGCAATAAAATCTATTAGGACTCCTTTGTCCCATCTTGTCGTGAACTTCTAAGAAAAAAACACTAAGAGGATCAGTACCCAGAAAAAGCTTCATAATTGTAGCTTCTACACAGCGAATGAGGACAATTACCAAGGCAACCGGCCAATCGCCCTGGTTAAGGGCAGAGGGAGTTTAGTCAAGAAGAGGCTGTTGCGAACCTCTATTGCACCATAATCAGAGAGTAACCAAGATTTTAAAAGGCCCTTGTGTAAAAACAGGAGGGACGGCCAGGGAGGGAAAGAAGCGAGGGGTTGGGGGGGAAATTAATTTCCTCTCATTTCCTGCCTGCTCCATTGATTATGGTCTAAAGGCAAGATGATGCTGTGTACCCTTGCACCTGGGGCACAGGAGCTGGCAGCCGGGCCGGCAATGTGGTCTGATTGTCCGTGGGCCTTTATTTACTTACTTATTTCCCCCGACATCTGCAGCATCCGTCTCATGTCAGATGCAGCAACGGTATCAGTAAGAACCTTGAAATACGGCAGCACAGAGCCTCTCCCAGGATTTTCTAGCCTCGTGAGTGTAAGGATGAGAGCGCCTCCTTCTTCAGCCAGTCTCCATCACCTCTGGTCGACTATTTGGTGACAGAGGTCGTTTCTGTCATCAGAGCGTCTCCTACGCATTTAGGTTGGAAATCAAGGTAACGTTGAAATAAAGCGATAAACTGAGACATCATGGGTATACAAAACTCCAGATGCCTTTTCCACCCCTGGGGACTCTGGAGAGTCCAGGTGAGACTGAACTGGGGGCTGACTTCGTCCCCCTGGGCCAGGCAAGGCTCCTCCTGGGAGGGCTGACGAGACTCTATCTGGGATGCATAGTCTCTGTGACTCCTGCCTTGCCCCTCCCCCTGCCCCCATAAATATACCCGGCCAAGGTCAGCAAGACACTCAATTCCCTGTCGTAGGTTTGCTCGTCTTCCTGGTAGAATCCACACAGCCACCTAGTGAAATATAAAAGCTACCTTTTCTGCTAATGAGCTCCCCACGACGGGAAGTATGAGAAGGAGAGGTGTCCCTGACTGAAGAGCTTCATTTATCGACTCAACAAATATAGGCCAGACACTATTCTTCAAGCCCATGGACAGGAAAAATTATTCCCACCGTTCTTCCCTGGTAGCAGAGTCTACAATTCTCATTACGCTGAGAACACCGTAATGAAAACGAGAGCACGGCCACTTCTCCACTCCTCCCAACTGTCGCCATGCAGAGTTGAGAACCCAGTTTGCTCGCTCCTCCAAGGGTGCTAAGAGCATCCAGAAACCCAGGTTCTTCTGTGGAACCTTCCCATTTCTCAGTGAAGGCAACTAACCCAATGAATACCAAAATGCAGTGAAACATCACCACCAGTGTGGAGGCCAGAAAACTCATCTGAGGGCCACCAGTTTGCAATCCCACTGCAGGTAAAGCCATCTGGGATTGCCAGGCCCTGGGGCCAGTGCCCTGAGTCTTAGACCTGTCCTCCAGATTCCTCCAAGTTGTCAACTACTGCAGGATTTCCTTCCTTTTTTAAGGCAGAACACTATTTCATTGTATACACAGGGCACAGTTTTTAATCCATCCGTCCAGGGGTGAACATTTAGGTTGCTTCCACTTCTCAGCTACTGTGAATAATGCTGCCGTGAATTTGGGGGTGCGATCTCTCTTTGACGAGACTCTGATTTTGTTTCCTTCGGATACATGTCTAACCAGAAGTGGGATTTCTGGATCACATGGTAATTCTATTTTAAATTTTTGGAGGACCCTCCATACTGCTTTCCATAGTGGTTATACCAATTCCAATCCCACTAACAGTGCACGAGGCGCCCCTATTCCTCCACGTCTTGGCCAGCACTCCTTATTCTTGTCTTCTTGATAATAGCCATCCTAACAGAGTTTTAAATTTTAAAAAAGTATATATGTCATCCTTAAAACAAATATAGACCATCCGCATAAGAGGAATATAAATTCTAACATAATGTCATATACCCAGAGTGACCTAAATGCTTGTTTCCATAACTTAAGAAGTAGAACCACCTCGAGGGGAAGGTGAAGTAAACATGAAACAGATGAGTGTGAGCAGAACACTAGGAAGGAGAAAATCCTGATGCATCTCTGCTTCTCAGGGGCGCCTCTCCTTTATGCTTGTCCCCGCATGCATTCACCACGAGCGGCCAGAGCGGTCTTCTCGAAACATCATCAGACCACATCACCCTCTGCGTAAAGCTTCCCAGTGATTCGCCATTACGTTTAGGAAAAAAAAAATTCAAGCTCCTTCAAGACTCGACATGGTCTAGACCGGGGATTGGCAAATGTCTGTAAACAGCCACATAAAAAGTATTTTCAGATTTGCGACCCATGCGATATCCGTCACAGCTATTCAACTCTGCCTCTGGGTATCACAAAAGCATAGACAACAGGTAAGTGAATGGGCACAGCATCGTTCCAATAAAACTTTATTTATAGACACGGGGGTGGGTCAGACCAGCCACATGAGCCATGGTTTGCCAGCCCCTGATCCAGACCCTTGCTACTCAGAGTGAGGTCCAAGGACCAGCAGCATCGACATTACCTGGTACTGTTGGAAATGCAGATACTACCCTAGATTTACTGAGTCAGAATCTGCATTTTAACTGATCCTGTGACTTATACCGCAGGTCCAGACTAACTTCCTTCTATCCAGGCCCACTGGCCTTCTTGCTACTTTTTTTTTTTATTGAGATACAACTGACACATAACATTATATAACTTTCAGGTGTATAACACAATGATTCGATATACGGCATACGTATATATTTCAAAGCAATCCCCATAGTATGTCTACTTAACATCCATCACTACCCATAGTTACAAACTTTCTTCCTTGGGATAAGAACTTTTAAAATCTACTCTGCTCACTTTCAAATATATGATACAGTATTATCACCTGTCCATTACATCCCCAGGATTTACTTATTGCAAAACCGAAACTTTGTACCTTTGACAACCTTCTTGCTACTTTTGAAATATTCCAGGCTCTTTCTCACCTCCAGGTCCTTGCTCCCACTTCTAATATTCTTCCTGCAACTCTCTCGATGGCTCTATTTCCAGCAGGGACTTCATCACCCTCTCAAATTATCCTGCTGACTTTCTTATTTACTTGTTTACAGTCTGACTCACTAAAACAAAAGCTCTGAGTCCAGGGAATGTTTCTGGGTCATTCACTTTTCCATCTTCTGAGTCTTAGAACGGTACCTGACCCATGTAGGTTCTCGATAAATATTTGTCAAAGAAAAGATGAAAAGCAGAATGCAGAGAATTCATTATTTCTTTTTCAAAGGCAGGGAGCACAGGGGCATGCAAAAGGGGAGGAAGAAAAGGATTTCATGGTTAGAGCCACCTGCATGCCATCTCACCTGGCCACAGCTTCTGGGTTCTTCTAAAAACATCAGTCCCACTTGTGTCTTAATCCCTGTGGAGGATTGGAAACCATGGCAGCAATATTCTGTAGCTCTTCCCTTCCAGACATGGGGGTCTCTAAACTTCCGCTTGAATCTGAGCTTGCCTTGTAACTTGCTTGGACTAACAGAAAATGGTAGGAGTAACATTGGGGGCTTCCAGCACCTGGGTCTGAAGACCTTCAGCTTCCACTCTTATCTTGTTGGAACCCAGTGCCACGCTGTGAAGAAGCTGGTCCAGAGCACCGGACAAAGAGAGGGCACGTGGAAAACAGAAGGCCCCCCTCCCCTAAGCCAAGAGCCTGAACCAACTTCCAGTCATGTGAAGGAAGCCACCTTGGACTTTCCAGCCAGCCAAGCTTCTGGATGAGTGCAGCCACGTGAGTGGCCCCAACCAACACCCCCCAAGTGGTCCCAGCTGAGCCCTGAGCAAATCGGAAGACTGCGAGCCAATAAACAGTTGTGATTTAAGCCACTATGTCTTGTTTACAGCAAGAGATAACTGAAATAATACCCTTTAAATATCCATCCCAAGTTCCCCCCGATCAGTATATTAGGGTACCACTTATGCAAATTGGTGACTTCTATCCCTGAGATGGAGTAAAGGCAGGTGGGGGATGGGAGGAACTTTCTTCCAAATGGGGATGAGAAGGACCAAACCTTACACCTTTCAGGGTCCTGATGCGTGTGAGTAGCTGTCATAATGCCAGTGAAAGTCGCTCACGTGAGTTATTGTTGCCTCATTGTGATAAAATACACAGTAACACAAAAGTTACCACTTGAACCACTTTCAAATGTACATTTCAGTGGCATGAGGTACGTTTGCAATGCTGTGTGACCATCACCACTATCTAGATCCAGAACACTTTCATCACAATGAAGAGAAGCCCTGGACCATGAAGCAGTCACTCACTCCCTACAGCCCCCAGCCCCAGGTAGGCACTGATCTCTACAGACTCAGTGATTCGGGGCATTTTATATAAATAGAATCATGCGATACGTGATCTTTCACATCTGGCTTCGTTGACTGAGCATCGTGTTTTCAAGGGTCATCCACGTCGCAGCATGTGTCAGCACGTCATTCCTTTTCATGAGTGAGTAATATTCCATTGTGTGGATAGACCACATTTTGTTTATCTGTCTGTCGAGTGACACTTGGCTTGTTTCTACCTTTTAACTATGGTGAACAGTGCTGCCATGAACATTCGCCACATGGGTTTTGAACTGACCCAGTGGTTCTCAACTGGAGGTCCTTGCGCCCCCCGAAGACATTGGGCAATATCTGGAGACATTCTTTATTTTGCCACAAATGAGGGGATGTGCTACTCATACCTAGGGAATGGGGACCAGGGATGCTGCTCAATGTCCTACGATGCACTGGACGAGCCCATCGCAAGTAGTATCTAGCCCCAAAATGTCACTAGCGCCCAAGCTGAGAGGTCCTGCATAGACCCACTTCCGCCAGCCTCTGTGGGGGTGTAGGGCTTCCACCAAACTTCCCCTCAGTGTGGCTTCTGTCACGGCCCCTCATCACTTTCTCTCCTTCCTGTCTCAGAAGTCGTGGCCTAGCGGCCAGTTTAGAAACCTGTGATTCTTTTTGAACGCCTGCCATTTTCCAAGAGGGAAATCAAAACAAAACCCTCCAAATCAATTTGCAAGGAAAATAAAAGGATATTTCTGATGTTTATCTAAGCTTTTCATCCTTTTTAAAAACGGGGGTGGGGGGTGGGTCAAGGGGCAACTGAGGAATAAAAGCGAGTGTTCAAAAGCCTCAGTGACCAAAAAGTCCACACAAAATCAAAACAAACTCAACTCTCGGTGTGCGTAATTACGGGTACAATCAAGTAATGAAAGCTTTATTAGTTTAATGCGATTCCATCAAGCACCAAAAAGTGGGAAGGAGTGGGAGAGAGAAAGAAAATGGATATGAAAGAGGAGAGGGAGGGGCAAGAGACATGAAAGGGAGACGGGGGAGCGGAGAGGGCGAGCCTGGGATGCATCGTGGCGAAACGGAGCCTGTGCGTTCTGGGGGTCACACCAGTGCGGACCCAGGGGAGAGGCCGCAGCGGACCC
>JAQQSQ010001732.1:0-12035 GCA_028627145.1 Eidolon dupreanum
TAAATAATCATTCGTTAGATTATTTGTTGGCACCATAGCTGAGTTTATGAAATGTCAACTTAAACATGTGCCCATTTAACATGGTTGAATTGTACTGTTTTATAGGCAGAACGTTACCAGAGTCTCCTTGAAGAACTGAAAATAAACAAGATAGAACTGCAGCTTTTCCAACTATATCATAATGAGAAAAAAATTCATTTTCTGAGCACTGAGTTAGAGCATATGAATAGGGACTTGCGTGCCACAAAAGAGTCTCTTTCTCATCATGAAAACATTATTAAAGCCAATAAAAAGGAACACGGAGTGCTAACTAGACAACTACAACAAACAGAGAAAGAAATAAAGTGAGTTTTAAAAAGTAGTTATTAACAGTTGGACTCTGTAGATCAATAGAGTGAAAATAAAAGTGACATTTTTAAAGCTGATTTTTTAAATAAACTTTTTACTTTGAAATACTTTTAGATATACAGAAAAGTTTTAAAGATGGTGTAGAGAGTTCTCATACTCCCTACACTCAGTTTTTCCTCCTTGTAACATCATACATTATTAGTATGATACGTTTGTCAGAATGAATGAACCAGTGTGGGTACATTACTATTAACTGAAGTCCATACTTTTCTTTTACTCTTGTTTTCTTAGTTTTCACCTATTGTCCTTTTTCTGATCCAGAATATCACGTTTCCTTAGGCTCCTCTGGGCTGTGTCAGTTTCTCAGACTTTCCTTGTTTTTGATAACCTTGACAGTTCTGAGTAGTATTGGTCAGGTTTTTTGTAGACTTTCCCTCCACTGGAATTATCTGATAGTTTTTCCATAATTAGACAGGGTTTATGGGTTTGGGGGAGGAAGAGCACAGTTGTAAAATGCCATTCTCATCACATATGAAAGCTGTCAACCTGTATTAGATGTTATATGACATCTATCTAACATATTGTAATATCAGCCCAATGTCACTGTTGATGTTAAACTTTTCTTGCTTATCACCTCCCACTTTAACAGTGAGAAACCTGGATTCCACAGTCTGCCATTCATTTGCTTAAGTGTTCAGTTCCTGTAATTATGGATGGCAGTGTCAGAATTGTTAACCTATACCCTCAGGGGAAGCAGCTTTATCAACTAGAGTATGATGCTTATGTACAATGCCTTTTGCTTTTAGTTTTAACAGATCCCACTCCTTTCTAAAGTTACTTAGTTCAGCATCTTTTCTCCCCACTCCCTTCAGTAAGGTGGTTTCATATATATGTAATACAGATAGATTCTTTTGTCATATTCTGTATTCCATCTAGGATCCATTGGCCCCCTAAATAAATTTTTTTAAAATTTTCATACATTAAGATACACTCTTGGTGCTGGAAAGTTTTGATAAATGCATGATGTCATGTGTCCACCATTACAGTATCCTATGGAGTATTTTACTACTCATAAAATTCCCCTGTGCTTCACCTGTTCAATCCTCTCCCTCACCTTTGGCAACCAATGATCTTACAGTCTCTGAAAGTCAGTTTTTAGAATTTATTTTTAAGTGTATGATTAGATAAAAAGAACTTCCCTTTATATATTATAAAATTTAATTTCTTTAAAGAAAACTGTTTTTCTTTTTAGATCTCTTGAAGCACTTTTAAATCAGAAGAGGCCTCAGTACATTAAAGCGAAAGAAAATACATCTTACCATCTCAAGAAATTAGATGTGGCTAAGAAATCAATAAAGGACAGTGAAAAACAATGTGCTAAACAGGAAGATGACATTAAAGCCCTAGAGACAGAGCTGGTTGATTTAGATGGTGCATGGAAGAGTTTTGAAAAGCAGATTGAGGAAGAAGTCTTACGTAAAGTGCGAGACATTGAATTAGAAGCCAGTCAGGTGAAAAAGTCAACATATAGGAAATCTTCTGTTTCTATTGTTTCAGCTTCTTTTAATTAGAAAAAATTTGAAGGATGACTTCTCTTTCTGATATTTTAAAGAGATTGTCCTCAGAATATTTTAAAGAGATTATCCTCAGAATCTAAATCATGGAGATTTAAATTTTTTAGCCTGTATATAGAATCTAATCTTTAGACTGGTCTATTTTTTCTTTATAAGATCAAATGGCATGATAACATTTTTGAGTTCATTAAAGTCATAGAAAATATTTCAAGATGATATCATTTCATAATAAAAGGTTAATTATGTTTTAAGACAATCATTTTTTTCTCATTAATGTTATAAAAACTTAAAAGTCAGATACATAAGTCTTTGAAGAGACATGATCACTTAATTGATGGGGAAATTGATTAAGATGATTTAAAATAAGTGATGAATTAATATCCAATTTAGTATATAAGATTTAATTATAATAAATCAATAGTAGATAGCCAAAAATTTGTAATTCAGAGTTTTCAAACATTCAGATAAATTTTATCATTTACCTCATTAACTTTATAATAGTCTTACAATATATACTAAAATAATTGACTATAAATAGGAAAAGCACATAATTTTCTCGGAGCTTCTCTTCCTTATGGAATATTTACAAGTTTTAATCCCCTTTTAAGAATTTCTTAGACCTTATGGAGTTGATTTGGAATCCCTTATTGATCTATCTAAACAGTTTTAAATAAGACATTCATTTTATTTTTATATTATCTTACCTGGAGAAGATAGCCAATTCTCATCTAGTTTATGTAAAATGTACTTTTGATAAGACTAAGTATCTGTTAGTAAAGGATATCATATAAATAATTTCCTCTCATGCTTCTTTGAGTTAGCAATGTTTAAATGCTTTTTATACAGCTGGATAATTATAAAGAACTTAAGGAACAAGTAAGAAAGAAAGTGGCAATAATGACCCAACAACTGGAAAAACTACAGTGGGAACAGAAGGCTGATAAAGAAAGATTGGCATTTGAAAAGAGGAGGCATGCAGAAGTTAAGGTACCTTGGTTTATGCAGTAATGATTTAGAATTATTTTCAATGAAATTTTTTTACCCTTTTAGTTTTTCAGTATATAAGTAGATTTGCATCAGACATGGGCAATTAATAAAAAATTCTGGGTTACCTGTTACGCTGCTTAATGCCATTGAGGTGTTCTTACCTGATCTAAGGTATAGATAGGGCTTCTTTCCTGTAGTCATTAAGCATTTTCTGTACATCCTTATAGTGATAGGCATGAGCAGATGACATGGTCTCTGTTCTTATGTATTTTAGTTCTGTGAAGTTAAGAGGAGGATAGTTAAAGGGAAAAAACAGAGGTATCATAATAGAGGTGAATGCAAAGCTATTTTGAAACAAGAACACAGCCCAAGAGCAGCTTAGTAGTCTACATGGAAAGTAACCATCAGGATAACATTTTACTGGTCTGCCTTAGAGTAAGACAGACCTGGCTTCTAGTCTGTCTTGTTCTGTTACTGACCTGTGTAATCTTGGTAAATAACTAAATTATTTAACTTCTCTGGGCTTTAATTTCTTCATTTGTGCAATGAGAATGGATATGTCTACTGCATAGTGAAAGCCAGGTTGAATAAGGTGAAAGTGAGTATGCTAATACACCAGGCATCTGGTCTTTTCCTCTTATGCCTCATAACCTTCATTTCAACAATAACAAGTCATTGTACATTATGAAGTCTGTGGGTCATCCTGAAAATGTGACCACCATTTCTAATAAGAATTGTAATGGGGAAATGGTTCTGAATTATGTATATATTTGATTTATAAATGAATATTTGTAATTTAGAGGAAAAAATATCAATTACTTTGCTAGGCACTTCACATTCATTAGTGCCTTTATGTCTCACAGCTATACTGTAGGGGAGGGTCTTTGTGCTCTAGGGTACAGATGAAGAAACAGGGTTGGGATTTCATAATGAAATATGTCTCTAGAAATAGGTCTGGAATTTTCCAGGAACAACAATAGTATTATAATGTAGTGTTTATTTGTACATGCTACGTTTATTAGCTCTGCTGTAAACCCAATTTATTTAATCTTCAGTCTTATGAGGTAGATATTGTTATGTCCTCATCCTGGTTTTTTCTCTTTTCTTCATTTTTCTACTTTTGTGATCACTATTCTTATAGCTTTAAATACCATCTGCTGATGACTCCCAAATTTGTATTTCCAGCTCACAACTTCATATATCCAGCTGCTTCCTCAGCATCTCCATTCCAGATGTTGAATAGACATCTCAAACCTACATTCTAAACTGAACTTCTGATTTCAGTTCACACCCAAATGTACCCCACACATAGTCTTTCCCATCTTGGGTGATGAGTTCAACCTTACTGGTTGCTTAGGCCAGAAACCTTGGAGTTTATCTTTAACTATTTTAGGAAATTCTGTTGGCTCCACCTTCAAAGTATCCCAAAAACGTGATCACTACTTTCCACTTTTATTGCTGTCTCCCTGGTCCAAGTCACCATGTTTTCGTTTGTTTGTTTAGATCAGTGTAGTTACCTACTAGTTTTCTCTGCTTCCACTCTTGTCTCCTCCACAATAGTCTGAGCATAGCAGCTAAAGTGAAGCTTCTTTTTGAAGTCCTAAAGAGGCTCCCAGTCTCACATAAAGTTTAAGTCAAAGTCCTTTAGTGTGCTACATGGACCTACCTGATCTACTTAATTTACCTCTCAAACCTTCCTCTTTTTCTATTCTCCTTCTGTTTCTTTGTGATCTAGCTATACTAGCCTCCAGGGACATATCAGACATGTTTCTGCTTTAGGGCCTTTGCACTTGTTATTCCTTAGCCTAGAACCTACTTTCCCTATATTTATTTTTAACTCTCCTGCTCTGGCAAGTCTGCTCAAACATTGCTTCCCCAATGAGGCCTGCCCTATTTAAAATTGTAGTCCCTGCTGCCCAGCTCATCGACTCTGGCTCTGTTTTTCCCATAGCATTTATCTCCTAACTATTTAATTTACATAGTATATTTGTCTACCTTCCCCCTCTGGAATGTAGACTCCACAAGAGAAGGGATGTTCATCTGTTTTATTCACTGATACATCCCAAGTGCCTAGAATAGTCCCTTATTGAGAGCAGATAATAAATATTTGTTGAATTAATGAATTCTATAGATGAAGGAATCAAGGCACGAGATGGCTAACTTGATCAAACTAGTAAGTGAAATAACTGGGATTTTTTAACACTTTGTCTCCAGAATGAATTTTCTTTTTCTTCTATCAACAATTACTTTATTTTTTAAATTATTTTTAAACTTTATTTTATTAGTTTCACGTATACAGTACGTTGCTTAGACATTTATGTAGTTTACAAAATGATCCCCCTAATTGTTCTTTCTCTCCTCTGGTTCTCCACCTAGCCAATACATTAATGCTAACTGCATTCCCTATGCCATGCTCCCCATCCCCCTGATCATCTATCAACTACTAATTTGTATTTCAGTCCTTCACCCCATTCTCCCAGCCCCCCAACCCTCCTCCCCTCTGGTCATCACCAAATTGTCCTCTGTATTTGTGAAGAATGAATTTTCTTAATCTCGATACTTTACTGCCTTTCATTGTAGTCTCCTTGTGATTTGGCAGATGAAAATAAGAAGAAATATGAGAGGTGTCGTATATGGTAATCATGTGAGTGGAAAAGACATTTTGTGGAGAAGGAAAACATAGTAACATAGCAGTAATTTTAAAACACTTGGATAGTTTGTATTGCATTATAAAATTACACACTGATTTCTGGAAATACTTATTGCACACTTTTGCCTTTGTGCATGCTAATTTTGGAAAATCTGCTTTTTTAAAAATATTTTTTGTTTGTCAAAACCTACTTATCTTTACATGTTGAATTCTATGATTACCCATATCACAAAGCCTTCCCTAGCTTGCCTTTTCTCCCCATCCCATCAAAAAACCCTGAAAATAATTTCTTCCTCATCTAATCACATTCTTAATCTGTATCTAAGGGATTTTTTATAAATTGAAGGAAAAGTACAGTTAATGGGTATAACCCTGCTAGACTGGAAGCCTCTCAAAGCTAGAGCTCATAATAGCGTCTATTGTAAACCTTGTCCTCAAGATGTCAGTAAGTGTCGATTGAATTGCTGTTGTCTTTTGAATACAAAAACACTGATAGAGGAGGCAATAACATGTCTGGGTGAAAAGAGGAGAAATCGCTAGGTGGTGGGCAGTGCTTGGTTTTCCCAGACAACTGGCATGATCAGCTGGCATCTCGAATCCAGAATGCCTGGTACCAGAGCAGTCCGATTTTCTCCTATTCTGTGTCCAGCAGGGCACCCAGGCCCTGACACACTTCCCTGTGGGATGATGGCCCTGGCCTTTTACATTTTCTCCAGGAAAGCCTGTTCTTCAGTCTAAGCTCTGCATAACAGGTGGTGATCCCTAAGAGACCTACCTGGCTCGTGAGGTAGTGACCACAGAGGAGCCCATCTGGCATGACACAGGCCCTGGGAGTGGCCAGAGGAAAGGCGGAGACGGGCGTTTCCAGCTGACTAAACCCTGTGTTCCTCATTAAATCTTGTTTCTTTTCTCTCTGAATGGAATTCTTAAGTGAGATATTAAAATTTCAATGTGGGGACTCTAATTTCAAAATGTGTGAGTTCCTAGAAAATATGAACCGTGTCTTGCTTATTTTTATGACTCTAACACCTAGCACAGATATTTGTTGAGTGAATTTGTGTGATAAATGAGTAAAATTAGATAATTATCTTCAGAAAATATGTTTATTCCTTTCCGTTTGGAAACTTTGGTATTTCTTGTCTTTCCTGATATTGTACACTGAAAAAGACTTGTGTTCTTGTTTTTACTTTTGTACACTTCTAGTTTAGGTGACTTAGTAATGGAATGAGACAGATTAATGTTGCTATAGTGCACAGGACAAATTAGACGGGGAACAGGTTAAAGACATGACACAAATTGGAGACCACCACTGTCCTTGGATTGGGCGATAATGTGAATGGAGCAACACTTGTGTGAAGCCCTCCTCCCACAAGCCTACAGAGGCCTGATTCGTTCCTAAACTATTGTAACACGAAGCGACTCCACTGAGACGACAGTCGTCTCTCCCACCAGACCTTGGTCCTTGAGAGCAGGGACTCTGTCTCGTTCTTTATTTTATCTCTAGTTCCTAGCACATGGTAGCCAGTAAATAAATGTTTATGGAGTGAATTAGTTTGAGGGACAGATAAGACTGTGTATAGATATTTGAAAATAATCCCATGGAGTTTGAGTTTACTAGAGTAGAATCCTGGAGGTAAGATATCTAGTAAATGGGGGTGCCAGGATTTGAACCTCAGTTCTCGTAACTTCAAAACTCTACACCATCCTAGCTTTTCAAAGTTAAAATTTGCTTTTATGGGTATTTTTCTATGGTTACATTTGCTATATTTCAAATTTAGAACAACTAAGGATATTACAGTAAGTTCTAAGCATATAGTAAGAAATAATCAATTTTATTTGTTTTGAGTTGCTGTAATTGACTTTAGGTTTCATTTCCTACTTTAGGAAAATCTAAAACAAATAAAAGAACAAATAGAAGATCATAAAAAACGAATAGAGAAGTTGGAAGAGTATACAAAAACGTGCATGTAGGTATAATAAAAAAAATATTCCTTGCGGCTTTCTTATTTTCAAAGGTCTGGTATATTTGTGGTATATTCATCAAATAAATGCTTTCATAGTATAGTAATATTTTTACTCCATTGTTTTCATTTCATTGTAGATAATTAAAATCATACTTAACGACATAAATAAAATACATAAGTGTTAAAAATATAAATGTTTTCCAGTAGTGAAACTTAAAACTCTTTTGGTATTGATATTTTATAATAAAAGTTATGTGGTAAAAACTAGTACAACCTAAGTATTCCACCACTAAGAATTTTTTAAATTGGCATTTATTATTATTAAGCTCATGATGATTGCTCTGGTTATAGTGATCTATCCTTACTTTTTCAGTATTCGGAAATAGGTGTCTTTTGAATCACCAAAGAATGATCAAAATCTCTTTTGCCCAAGTTTGATACTGGATGTATTTTATTGCATTTTTCATCATTTAAAATTGATAGAGCACTATTCCATTCCCCTGCAATGCCAGACCCGAGTATATTGTATTTTGTAATTCCTCAATTATGTTTTTTTTTTTTTCCATATAATTTATGTTGTTATGTAGTGATTGCTTGAAAGAGAAAAAACAGCAAGAAGAAACCCTAGTGGGTGAAATTGAAAAAGCAAAATCAAGAATTTCTGAAATTAATGAAGAGATGACTCTTATTAGAAGTGAACTGCAGAATGCTGGCATTGATAACCATGAGGGGAAACGTCAGAAAAAGAGAGCAGAAGTTCTGGAACACCTTAAAAGACTATACCCAGATTCTGTGGTAATTAGAATGAATAGTTCATTTAAACAAAAAGGTTAAACTTTCTTATTTGGGATTAAAAGTGTTATTATATGGAAGCAAAATTATTTCAGAAAGTCTTAAGTTTTATTTTAAATTATTTATATTTAAAATATAATAGTAAATAATTGGGGTAAAATGTAAGTAACTTCTAGTAGTACTATAGATAAATGATTATTGGGGAGAAACATTGACCTGAACACGTAACACAGAAAGTTCAAGTTATAGCCAGTATCCCCAAAGGACATGGGTACTGTGAAGTAGTCTGCCCCCTCCAAATATCCTCAAACCTCATATTCTTCATGGTTTCAGTTTTTTTAAATACTATTTTCAGTAGACATCATTGGCATGATTTTATAACAATGAAGTTTTGTTTTCTAAATCTGACTGTGCATCCAGTATTGCTAGTGTATTTCATTAGCCCCAATACAGTTAAATCTAACCTGTTGCTTAGGGTATCAACTTCACAAAATTATTTCTTCTGGTATTGGGGTCTGGCATCTCACTCTCTTGTCCCTAATATCAATGTACACTGTGCAGTCCTTATTTCAACATGGCCTGTTTTCAGCATTTGGCAGTTAACCGCTTAACTCTGCTCTGAAACACCTGCCCTTTGGCCTTTATGATACCACACTCTCATGGTTTTTCTCCTTTCTGGCCACCTCCTGACTTTCTGACTCTTAAATGTTGGTCTTGACTTTTAGATAATGATGGAGGAATAAGGCTCGGTCACAGAATCCTTTCCCCCATACCAAACAAAAGGACAAAAACTAGTTTTAAAAAAAAACCTAGTTCAGTAACCAAACAAGGAAAGGGGCTCATACATCTAATGCCATAAACTTCAGAAAATGGTAACAGTCCAGAGTTTTTAAAAAAATGATTGAAGTATAGCATTGTTTATTTTTAACTCTGCAGAAGGCAAACGGATAAATTAATTCCTGAGACATCTCATTTAGTATCCCTTAATATAGCAAGAAGCAAATTCATGTGTATTGGTTTCCTTTTGATTAAAACTGAATCAGAGAATGCGAACCTCTGATGCTCTTAGATAAAAATGAAGTCTTGAGAACTCATTAAATTGAAAGCCATTTCAAAGCCTTCCCCCCAAAATAGGATCCGTCTTCTTCCCCCCAAGGTAAAGGAACCTTAGTATGGACTATTAATTAAAACTCAGAAGAAAGAGCAAAACTCAGATATTCAAACAAAGCATATGCACAGCCTTAGCTCAGCTCTCACTTGCCCCTGTCCTCTAAGCCCTTAGATGATAGGAAATAGATCAGAAAATACCTGGAAGGTAAAACAGAAAATACTCCATCAGCTGGTGCTCAGAGGAGATAACCATCTCAGTTCTAGGTGAGGCAATCAAAAAAATCTATCATAGCGAATAAGAGGTCTGATCAGAGCTGCCCCCATTAAACACAAGTGAGGTGAAAAGAATCACTATGGCAGCTATAGGTACATATAATAGAAAAATGTTTTTAAAAGCATTTACAAGTCAAAGACTAGTCTGGAAGAAGGTTACTGAACAAAATCCCCCATACATGTTTTGTGCTATGGACAATAAGAGCTTGAATTCATAAAACTGGACTCATATGCGCTAAAACAACAAAATGAAAAGTAAAATATACAACTAAGAAAAATCAAGAACAAACAATACTGAACTAATAAATAAATTGCAAGTAGTGAAGAATGGGTTACACAGCTGAGCAGTGCTGCCCTCGGAGTAGGGCTTGAGTTACAGTTGTCCCCCCTTATCCACGGGGATCTGCTCCAAGATGCCCAGGAACACCCGAACCTGCAGATGGTACCAAACCCTGTGTATATGTGAGAGATAGATAGATAGATATGGATTAAGTCTAGAACTTTCACCTTTTCACTTGAAGAAAGCACTTTATGGCTTCTCTTTGGCGCATCGGAATTGCCAATATCACTATGCTTGCGCTGTGGGGTGACTGAAGTAAAATAAGGGTGACTCGAACGCAAGCACCGCAGTCCCACCACAGTTGATCCGATCACCATTGAGACAGCTGCTACGTGACTAATGGTGTGCAATTTAAAATTTATGAATTGTTTATCGAATCATTTATTTTTGGAATTTTCCATTTAATATTTTCAGACTGTAGTTGACCACATTAACTGAAACCACGAAGTCAACACCACAGATAAGGGTGACTACTATAGTCACAGGTGAATGGAGAAGAAAAAAACAAAGCAGGATAATAAATATTAAAGGCAATTGCGATCATATAAGAAATTGGTATTCATGAAGTAGAACCTAACAAATGAAGAAAGAATCTAAAGTTACAAAATTGAATCTTCAGATATCCCAGGGAGCATGGTTACAGGATGGTTGCCATTCTGACATTCTTAAGTAAACTTTTTGAATTTCAGTCTAATTAATTCTTGACCAATCTTCAGAGCTCAAATACCACTTATTCGTGAGAAACCTTCCCTGACTTCTCAGGTCAGCCTGGTCCCTGTCATATACTCTCAGTGCTCTGTGCTTTATTATAGTGTCTGTTATAACTGTTTTGTACACGTGTGTAATTACAGATTATTCATGCCTTTTCGTCCTACTAGACTGAAAGCTCTGTGAGGTCAGAGAGTGTCAGTTTTGTCCGGTTGTTTACCCAGCGTCTGGGTACCTAGCTTAGTGCCTGCATGCGGCAGTGGGGGGTCCTCATGGATTCTTATTTAGTAAACAAGGGGATAGATAAATACTACCGAATTATTGTAGCTTTGTAAGATATTTTAATACTTTGGTGAGACTAACCCCTCTTCATTACTCTTTTTTTAAATAAAATGTGACACACCTAAATGGATATTTCGTAAAGAAACTTACGTCCATTTGAATGAGACTGTTAAATTCTGATGTTTCTAATTTTATAAAATTAGTTTCTAGTTTACGTTGCTTTGTTACATTGGAAAAAAACGAATTTCACGTTTCTCACTAATGTATTTGTTATTCTCTCTCTTTTTTTTTTTTTTTTTTGAAACCTAAGTTTGGAAGACTCCTTGACCTGTGTCATCCTATTCATAAGAAATACCAGCTGGCTGTTACTAAGCTTTTTGGCCGGTACATGATTGCCATTGTTGTAACCTCTGAAAAGGTAGCAAGAGACTGTATTCGATTTCTGAAGGAGGAAAGAGCTGAGCCTGAGACATTCCTTGCTCTAGATTACCTTGATGTAAGAAATTTCTAATACTTAGTATTTAGTAGTGATAAAATTTTGTTGTTTGTGTGCCAATGTCATAACCAGGTTTGAGGGACACACATCTCACAAGAGCGTGAACACTCAATCATCATGCTTATGAACTATAAAAGGATCTAAATCTTATCTTTTAAAGTATGTCTTTATTGCCTAAAACTATGGTAGTGATTGAAAAAAATCATAGCTTGTGTGCCAGTCAGTCACTCAAGAGGCTGGTTTTAATGTAATAGCAGGCAAAAAATGATATCAGGTAGATGCTATCATTTCTTCAATATCTGGTTTTGCCATAATTCTACCTTGATTTTGAGGACATTGCTCTGGCCTACTAGCCAGCAATTTGTTTTATTCAATAGCAAAGAGTAGGAGACGTACAGCATGTTGATAAAATGCCAGCCCAGAGTCTCGACTGTAAATATGTGGTGCAGTAAGAAATGTGTGAGCTGTTGGTGGAGCAGGCTGTTCTGAGCCTTGAAGTGTGTATTGAGAG
>JAQQSQ010001733.1:0-12024 GCA_028627145.1 Eidolon dupreanum
GATGTGAAGGTACTCTAATACTCATGTCTTGATGTTCGTTCTGTTTGTAACTTCCCAGAATTCCACCCTGGAGTCCCCTGGAAAGGACTTCAGAATATAGATCCTGAGAATGACCCCGATGTCACTCCTGGAAGCGTCCCCACCGGGCCCACCATCAACACCACCATACAGGATGTGAACCGCTACCTCCTCAAGAGCGGAGGTGAGGCGGGCCCCGCGGCTCAGGGGTGGCGGTCTGGGCTCTGAGGCAGGGGTGGCGGGCACGTCGGGTGGGCGGCTCCTCCAGCCATCTGAGGCAGCACGAGGAAAGGTCAGGCGGTGCTCATGGGGAAAGCAGAGATCAATTTGGGCTAAGTGTTTCTGTCAGATTTATTACCATCACGTTTCATAAGTGCTGTGTTGTCAAATCCCAATATTAACCATTAAGCTTTTTAATGAAAAGTTTCCACCGGAACTCGCTGTGAACTAAAAATGAGCTAGCATCCCTTTCCTCATCCATCTTAGTCTGTTTCCTGACCACAAAAACAATCTGGTAAAGACAAAAAAAAAATCCTTCCCCGAGACTTCTTTCTTGGCACAAACTCATGGTGCTAAGTCTTGGCGTGCCATGTGGGAGGGTTCAGGACCCGGTAGAAGGACGCGATCAGCTGAGCTGTGAAGTCACAGAACATAAATACCGATTTCAGATGCAACATTGAGAAGAGCCTAAGTCGCTTTCCCTTAAGGCATGCGAATGAAGATGCTTTATAAGTGCTGTTGCTGATAAAGTTTTATCGCCAACACCCTAATACCGTGAAAGGATAGCCAGCTTACCACACACGCTTATCACTAGTAAGAATGCTCAGATGGTTAATTTAACGTTTCCTCCTTCAAATATGGCCTGTGGGGGATGCGTTTCTTTTTAATGGTTCTTTAAAGTGATAGGCTTCTGAGTGTGTCTGGGTTTGGGTAGAAAGCTGACGCAAACCCAGGGCGTCCTCCCTTTTCAGCGGCGTGCCTTCCTCGTGGTTCCGTGCAGCCGCCGCTTAGAGCAGGGGTGTCGCGGGCATCCCTGTCGTCAGGGACGGTTGAGTGATACAAGGGACACAGAACTGTGGGAAGCAGAGCCTGTATGAGTGGGCAGGGGGACGGGGTGAGGCACAAGCCATCGGAAGTGAGACCCAGCCCCGCTGCTGGACACCTCGCGTGTGGAGCGGGGCTACGCCCAGTGTGTTTGGAGCACCGTGGAGGGGCGTGAGCAGCCGTGCTGATCCGGGCAGTGAACGGCGGGGGCGAGGCTCGAGGCTGCTCGCCGTCGCTTCCTGGGGGGTCCAGCGACCCCTTGGTCTCCGGGGTTTGGGGGGCGCTTCGCCTTAGCACCAGGGTGCCAGGATGTGCCAGGCGGCCTGGAGCAGCAGGTGAATTCTGGAGGCAGCGCTAAGCAGCTGTGCTCCGTCCCACAGAGCACGCGAGAGAGGAGACTGACTTAAGGCAGGAGAGAGACCGGGGCTGCAGCTCCAGGGCGGAGAAAGCCATCCCGCCCCAGTGGCTCGGAGCATCGCGTGGCTGCTCTTCCGTGGCGTCATGACGTCCGGGGCAGCTCGTTTCTGGGCTCCGGCGCCTGGCGTGTCACTGGGGACAGGGGAGCGTAAGGAGTAAGCTATATGTACATGTCATTTACCGGAAATGCCACCGCCACAGAGCAGGAGGCAACGGCAAAGGCCGGACCTCGCAGACCGCCCTCTCCCCGCACGCTGGGAGCTTCCCGGCGTCCCTCTGGCCGACCGAGCTCGGGGACTATGCCGCAGGAGGCCGCTGTATTTGTGCGTGACCAGCCTGATCTAAAGCACAGGGGAAAAAATAAAAATACGTGTACTGTAAGAAAAACAGTGAGAAATAGCCACCAAATTCTTGATACTGCTTTATTTTACGTATTTTCATAATGGAATTTTTTGGGTTTTTTTGACTATACAAAGTGTGGGTTTTTTTATTTACATTTTTTGTTTTTTGCCATTGGCAGTAAGTTCTGATTTGGTGTTAAAAATTTACATTAGCTCAATATTATACCTGTTTCATTGTGATGTGTAGTTTTAACCCTTAGGAAGTGACCATTCACCAGAATCGTGAAATGCAATCATGCCATTTCATGACACGTCGATACTGACACTTCATTTAGAAAGGAAAATTGCCTGTAATTTTATGAGACAAACTCCATTATTAAAACTGGAAATTTCAGGACGTGGTTCCATAGTGTAGCGGTGAGCACGTCTGCTTTACACGCAGAAGGTCCTGGCTTCACGCCCCAGGGGAGCCACGGTCCATGGTCTATGGCCACGCCACCCTGAACAAGCCCGATGTCTGATCTCAGAAGCTAAGCAGGGTCAGGCCTGGTTAGTACTTGGATGGGAGACCACCTAGGAAGACCAGATCCTGGAGGCATTAATTAATTAGTTAATTAAATCTATCTGAAAATTTTAAAACTAGAACACTTAAAATGTATCCTATCATCAGTTATAAAAGAAATACCATGTAGGGTTAACATAGTCTACAATTTTGAGATCTTGAGTTGATCGCACGTTGTTGGTAATTGAAAAAGGAGGGTTTAGGAAGTAAGCTCAGGGTGTCGTAGAGCTGACGTCTATTAAAGGTGAAGACCTGCCGGTCGCCGATCAGTTTGACCACTCGTCAGCCCCAGAGCCCCCATCCTGAGGAGGCCGATTACGGCAGGGCGGCCGCGGACGCTGTGAGGGCCATACCCACTGAGGTGGTCCGTGCACCGCCCAGGAGGGGCCTTGCGTCGGGGTCCCGTGTCCTTTGCGATTGTGGTGGGAGGCGTGACAGCCAGACTGTTAGGTGGCACGTCCCCTCCCCTGCCACACACCGGTGTAGTGACTTTCTGGTCAGAGAGTTCCGATTCCATGCCACGTCCTCCCAGACGGGGACCGCTGCCGAGACCGCGGCTTCGCCCGCTCTGCCCCAGCCCCCTGCCCCCGCACAGGATGTGAGCGAGCTCAGCTTCCTGGAGCAGCGGCGTGTCTCGAGGGACCTGCACACCCCTCCCCGGTGCGGGAACAGGGCTTTGCAAAGTAGGGGGTTCGCAGTCACGGGCACAGGCTTCTCGTCAGGTGGGAGCGAATGAGATGCCTGTCTTTTATGGCAAAATTTACAACAAAAAGCATAGAGTGTTGTTTTCCTTTGTGTTTTAATTTTGTGGATGTTTGAGGGGTGAACACATGGCCACCACGCTGTGTTTGTGTTTCTATCTTATCTAGAAGGGCAAAGCAGTGCAATCCTTTAAAACCTTTTAAAACTCGGCATTTTAAACATCCTGGTGACGATTCTCTTCTCTCGTGCCTTGAAACCCTGTCTCAGGGACATTGGTGCTGTTTCCTAGTCTTTGCCTCCTGAGCTGTCAGGAAGATCCCAGGCTTGCGAGTGGCTTGGGGACCCAGAGTAGGAGGTGTGCCCGTGTCTCGCTTCCCTCACCGTGATCTTGGCCGTGTCATGCTCTCACTTTGAGCCATCTGCCAAAAGTCAGCAGCTTAGGAGGAGGCTGGCTCCGATGCTTCGAACCCTCGCGCCCAGCCTGAGGGGCCGCCGCACGCGCCTCCTGCCCCCCTTCTTAGTGCCGTGTTTGGTTCTGCAGGGTCCTCCCCACCGTCATCCCAGAGTGCCACGCTGCCTTCCTCGAGTGCCTGGCCGCTCAGTGCCTCCGGCTACAGTCGCTCGCTCAGCAGCACTGCGCCCACACCTAGTGCTGCAGGTACGCACCTGGCCCCGCGGCTTGCAGGTAGCCTTTTCTTTCTTTCCCCAAACACATCTGACAGGCCCGGCCTTTGCCTGTGTCCTGTTGACGCTGCCCCTGAGCCGGGGAGCCATGGGCCCTGATCGACAGCAGGCCTGGGCCTTGCCGGAGCAGCCGAGGGGCCCGGGCACAGCGGCTTCCTCTGCGTGGAGTGGGGATGTGCCATCCCGCTGGGCGGCAGAAGGATCACGTGGTCGTGTAACCTACCACTGCCCAGCTGTACCAGCTGTATCCGCTTTCCTCCCTCCGCCCTGCGGCCGCGGGACGGGCGTACGGGGTTTGAAGTCATGGAGGCAGCAGCTGCTTTTGCTCTCGTTGGCCATCAGAGACGAAGGCGGCGTGGTGAGCCCCATAGTTACCCCAGCACCCCTGCGACTGCCTCCCGGAGCACGGGTAAACGCAGCGCCAGGTCGTTTCTCTGTGACGTGACGAGTCTTTCACGTAAGAATTAAAAATTGTGAAAACTTCAGAGGAATTCGAGTTTGAAAACGATAAGACCGGATGTGCAGGAAAACAGACACAAAGAATATGCGGCTGGTTTGTAACTAGGTAACTAGCAAGGTTCACTGTTTATCGATTTCTTTACATATGTGTCTGTGTTCCATCGAATCTTATCCAGACTTCTTTGGAACCAGTGTAAGAATGCTGTAGGGATTCATATAATTGCCAGTTCCTGGGAAGAAAGCAGTTTTGACGTAGTTCAGCATCTTAGTTTAGAGTGAGAGAGAGCACGCTTCTGTGGTATTTTTGTCCTCCTGACATTTATTCTTTCTGACATTCCCGATGGGATGTGCGTGTGCCTCTAACTACCGTGGTCGTGTAGCCGAAGAGGAGGCGCCAGACGAGGTCTTCCCTGTGTCTAAAGCAGGTCGTCGTGGCATTTTTGTTTTTCTGATCAGTGACACGTTTGCTAAGCGTAGCGTTTGTTTTGAGGCCACAGTCAACTCCAGTGGCCAGAGCTGGAGAACTGCACTTGGGTTCGTGTTGGCCTGGCCACTGCAGCGCAGTCCAGGGAGCCCAGTGACAGCGGCCACCCTGCCACCAGCTCCCCCGTGCTCGCTGCGCTGGGCTGGGGAGGCGGGCGTGGCGGGCGTCCGGGCGTCTGCACATCCCAGCCCCGCCCTGGGCGCAGCAGGAGCCGGGCTGACGGTCGCTACCGGTTTCCGTTTTTTCTCCCAAAGATCCTTAAAACACGCTTCGCCACTCAGGTCGCACGCTGCTGGACCGCTCAGCCCGCAGCGCGGCACAGGATGGCAGGGCGGCGGGCGTGTCGGGGGCGTGGCTCTGAACAGGGGCTGATCCCCAGATGGCGTACAGGACACACGCGCACACACGCACACACACGCGTGCGTGCGCGAGGCTCTGACCTTGATGAGTGTGTTACGTTATAAACTGTGTCTTAGCAGAACACGTCGATAGGTCGGTTTTAACATCCAAGTACGGAAATGCTGTTTTCTAGATGGCAGACTGTGTCGGGCACACTTAGCCCATTAAGCGTCGGAAATACCGGCCAGTGGACACTGAACACAGGCAGACGCGTCCGGGCGGCGCGTGCCCGCTGGTGCTCTGCTCACCGTTCCGTTTCCGCCATGCCGCCGGCTGGTGCCGGAGGCCACGTCACGTGGTCCCCCGCACGCTGCAGTGACCTTTCTTCCCTGTCTCTGCCTTTCTAGGTAAACTGTCAGACATGAAATCGACGTGGTCCTCCGGCCCCGCCTCCCACACGCAAGCCTCTCTGTCTCATGAACTGTGGAAGGTGCCCAGAAACACTACTGCACCCACGAGGCCACCTCCAGGGCTAACCAATCCCAAGCCTTCCTCCACCTGGGGGGCCAGCCCCCTCGGCTGGACCAGCTCTTACTCCTCCGGTGAGCTTGGCGGGGAAGAGGGGGCGCTCTGTGCCGGCTCTGCTCACCCTCTCGGGAGTGCGCCTCTCATTTTGTCCCGCAGCCCCCTTGTGAGGACCCCTGACCCCCCACACCTGGACCCCGGGACGGCTTAGAGGGGGCCAGGGCACCCTCGACTCTCAGGGCCTCATCTGGGCCCAGCACCAGCCCCGGGTGGTCGAGCTCACAACAGCTTGCTCTGAGCCAGGAGGTCCCAGTGTCGCCCAGCACGAGGGGTCACGCTGGGTCCTGGCAGAAGTCCCGTTCGGCCAGTGTAGGTCCCGATTCCACCCAGGCATGTGCTTCCCCGCAGTGCGTACAGAGCAGAGGGCATCCCGGCCCAGAACCAGACGGCCCCCAGCGCGACACCACCCTCCCTCACCACCCTCCCCAACAGTACAGCTCAGTGGCATCCAGCCGGGGCCCTCTGCCACTGGCAGGGAAGTCAAGAACCTGAGGTTGAAACCAGCCGCAGAGAGTGGAATGGCCGCTCGGGCTCCTAAGGCAGCCGGCGCCTTCGTCTTGGCAACAAGACGTTTGGAGCTGAGTGGGGCAGGTAGAGGAGGAGGCCCGGCAGGTGTCCGTGTGGTCGTGGTTTACCAAACGAGGTCAATGAGGAGTGCGGGCCGGGGTGGTCCAGGCCCCGGCCCTGTCGGCAAGCCGGAGACTGGCCAGAGTGGCTCCCGCGGCTCGCTGCGCGCTGACCGGACCCCTCTCCGGCCCTGGCAGGTTCTGCTTGGAGCACCGACACCTCAGGCAGGACAAGCAGCTGGCTCGTCCTCCGCAACCTCACGCCCCAGGTACCTTCTCGGGAGTGTCACCGAGCCCCAGGGCTTGCTCGCGACCCTTGGAGGGGCCCCACCCAGCCCCAGGGCGCACCGGTCCCTGTGCTGGGTGCCCTCGTCCAGGGCCCGGGGGTATGGGGCGGCGGGGAGCGGCCATGCCAGGGGTCTTTTAACCGTGTTCCAGTGACTTGTTTACTTTTTATTCTTACGAGGCTTGAAAACGATGCCTTCATAAACAGAACTGCCCCCCTTTACCTGTACCCACTCACAGCAGTTTGGCCTGTGCTCCACCTTCCTGGGGTCATGGGCCGGGGTGCCAGGAGCCACAGGGGCTGGGCCGTGTGCTCTGCTGAGGGGGTCAGAGCCTGAATGGGGCTTCCGCCTTCCAGTCAGCAGACTCACCAGGTATAGCAGGTGTAGAAGGTTCACGTCGTGAAGTCACGTGTTTTAAGCCCCTTGAAGAGCAGACGTTTGGCCCGTGTTCGGTGCCCCCGGACGTCACCCCCATCTTCGCTCGTTACCGCCCGCTCTGCTTCTTCCGCCAGATCGACGGCTCCACCCTGCGGACGCTGTGTCTACAGCACGGGCCGCTCATCACATTCCACCTGAACCTGACGCAAGGCAACGCCGTGGTCCGCTACAGCTCGAAGGAGGAAGCCGCCAAGGCCCAGAAGTCCCTGCACATGTGCGTCCCCTCCGCCGCCGCAGCCGCCGCGCCGGGGGCGCTAGGCTGGGGGAGCTTGTCGCAGGAGCGCCGCGGGGCACCGCGGCCAAGCACCGCAGGCACAGGCGTGGATTGCGTCGTGGTTCTGGGGCTGGAAGCCCACGGGCAGGGTGTCAGCAGGGCCAGGTTCCTTCCAAAGCCTCTCCCCTTGGCTCATGGACGGCCACCCTCCCCGTGTCCCCACCTGGTGGTCTCTCCACCTGAGTACGTCTGTGTCCCAGCTTCTTACGAGGATACCAGTCATGGAGTAGGGTCCACCCTGGTGACCTCATTCTACCTTAATCACCTCTTCAAAGACCCTCTCTCTAAATCCAGGCACATCCAGAGGTATGGCAGGTTAGGGCTTCAGCGTGTGAATCCGAGGAGACACAGTGCAGCCCATAACGGGTCTTGTGACGTGTCCATGTCTTCTGAGTTTCCCCAGGGAGAGCCCCCCCAGGATGCTGTTTTGTCAGATGCTGTTTCTGCACCTGTTGAGACGGTCATAGGGTTTGTGTCTTTCGTCCTGTTGCCGTGGCGTATCGCCTCCATTTGCGTGGGGTGAACCGCCCTTGCGTCCCAGGGGTAAACCCCACTCGAACGTGGCACACGATCGCACGAGCCTGTTAATGTGCTCTTGCACTTGGCGTGTTCATATTTTGTTGAGAATTTTTGCATCCATTTTTGCAATATCAGTCTGTAGTTTTCTGCTAGTACCCTTATCTGTCTTCGCTACCAGGGTGATGCTGGCCTCACAGGACGAGTTTGGGAGTGTTCCCTCCTCTTCTTTTTGATTTTTTGGAAGAGTCTGAGAAGGGTTGGTGTTAATGCTCTGTACGTTTGGTAGAAGTCACCGGTGGGACCACGTGGCCCTGGGCTTTTCTGTGTTGGGAGGGTTTCGATCACCCATCCAATCTCCTTACTCATTATCGCTCTGTTTAGATTTGCTGTTTCTTCATGATTCGGTCTTGGTGTGTTTCTAGGAATTTGTCCGTTCCTTCTAGGTTACCCAGTTCGCTGGCAGATAATTGTTCAGTGGTCTCTTAGGATCCTCTGCGTGTCAGCTGTAGCGTCCTCTCTCTCTCTCTCTCGGTCGAGCTAAAAGTCTCGATTCTGTTCGCCTTTGTCAAAAGCCGGCTCTCAGTCTTGTCCCCGTTCTCTCCTCTAGGTGCGTTTTGGGAAACACCACCATCTTGGCCGAGTTCGCTGGCGAGGAGGAAGTGAACCGTTTCCTGGCGCAAGGCCAAGCGCTGCCGCCCACCTCCGGCTGGCAGTCCAGCTCCGGGGCCGGCCAGACGAGGCTGGGCACCTCGGGCAGCTCCCACGGCCTGGCGCGGAGCGACACCGGCCACTGGAACGCCCCGTGCCTGGCAGGCAAAGGGAGCAGCGACCTGCTGTGGGGCGGGGTCCCCCAGTACTCCAGCAGCCTGTGGGGCCCGCCCAGCAGCGACGACGGCAGGGTGATCGGGAGCCCCACCCCGCTGAACACTCTGCTCCCCGGCGACCTTCTCAGTGGGGAGTCCATCTAGGACGGAGAGGACCCCGTGGGTGCCACAGCCGCCAGCACCAGGAGGAGGAAGCTGACCCTTTCCAGTCCGGGCGTCGCCGAGGCCCCGCTTGCCCCCAGCAGCCCGGCGGCCCTTTAAAGTACCTCTGTCCAGTACTGAAGCCGAACCTTCGCCGCGGCCCTTGCGAACTGTTCACGAGACAGTGCGGGCTGCGCTTGGTCAGTGTCACATGCTAATGACAGGATGTTTCTCATAGCTTTTTATTTCGTGTCGTCTTATGTTTGTATGGTGTGTTGTCATTTTGATTTTTTAAGTATAAAAGCTGCTTAGAATAGTTCTATCATGAAGGGCACTTTTCAGATTGTGGGCTGGAAAGGGTTATTTTATCAAGGGGGTGGGGGGGAGGACGGGAAAGCCTATTTAAAACGAGCCTGTGACGATTATGCACATTACCAGAGGCGGCCGGAGCGGGAGCGAGCGGGAGCCGGCGGCACCACCAGGGCGCGGGGTGGGCCCCGCTGGCCGGCGGGCGGAGCGGAGGGGCGGCCTGCGGTCCGTCCTCGGCTCCCACGGATCCGCCTATGCACATTACCCTTGTCTCATTACTTTTTCATGTCATTTTTTTTTTTTATCCCAAAAACTATTTTTTAAAAGTTAAAAAAAAAAGACATATCAAACATGCAAATACTTGAATCCAGCAGGCCAATAATGAAATGTGAACACTTTCTAAGTCTAATTCTACACTTCCAGGTTGTCATCAGTACGCAGAAACAGGCTCTAGGAAAAATTTCTAAGTTCACAGCCTATGTGCGTGCGTGTGCTGAAACAGAAGCGCGTGTGTGCGCGTGCGTGCGTGTGTGCGCACTTCCCGTGTTCGTGTGTTAAGTGTGAGGGATTTAACTGTGGGTTTTCCCTTTTATTCAGTATATGCTTCTTTTTTTTTTTTTTTTTTTTGGCGCATTGGTCAAACGTTTGTTATTATTCGCTTCTAACTTTGCACTGAGTGTCCTTGCCCTTCCTTCAGCTAATCCTACACATGAAAGAGAATTCATAGGACAGGGCCGGCGACAATTCACGTGTAAATGTTTACTCAAGGACTCTGTTATTGCGTTTAAAAATTACAGTGTATATCTCTGGAGAAATAATACGTATACCTACCTTTAGCGGCTTTTTATTGTGGACTCATGCAAGAAAATTATTACCAGAGTATTGCACCATTTTTCCATTTGGAATATAAAGTTAAAGAGAAAAAAACTGTTGTTGAACTGTGGCCATAGATACTTGTAGAGAGTGGATGGTTCCGCGGGAGGAACGGAGACAAGCACTTGGACGTGGGTTGTGACTGCTTTCGGCGGAGCCCTGGTGAGGGCTCTCGCTTGTTTACAGACCTTTTTTTCTCCTTCAGACTTTAAAATAAAAAAAGTTTTAAAAAAGGAATTTAAAAAAAAAAAAAAAAAGACCTCCGTCGTAAAGAAAACCTATTTTCAGAATGCAGATACGCTACTTCAGAGCTCTGGGATCGAACAGTGTTGTTTTCCCCTCCGGCCATCGTCGCGGACTCTGTCGGTTGTCCCCCTTCGTCGAGGTGACGAGACGTTGTGGTTACTGTCTTGCACATGGATGCGCTCTCAGGAAAGCCAGGGTTCCCGAGGGGCAGCTCCGCACCATTTCACGTATTTTGTAACCCAACTCCTAGCACTGAAGATGTTATTAAAAAACAAACGAAAAAAAATAAAGAAAAAAAAGAAAAAAGAGGAAAAAAAAAACAAAGAAGAAAAATACCTAATCTCTAATGTGTAGCAGTTACATATTTACCAAATAATGGACTCAAAAGAAATAGATGTTTGAAGAGTGCTTTATATATTAAAAATTGCTTTATGTTTTAAAAATGATCAATGTTTTGATTGTTTTGCAAGAAAGAAAGACAATGGAGTAACATACCCTCAAGTATGTTTTAAAAAATATATGAACATTGTGCTCCCTGCCTGCTTGATCAGGAAACCTGTGCATTACGTTTTCTTTTTTTTTTAATTAGCTTTTTAATGGTTTTATCAAAACAAAACAAACAAAAAAAAACACAAAAAAATAAAAAACAAAAACAAAAAGAAGGTCCTGCAAAATTGCAGATCAACAAAAGCTGGTTTTATAGAGGATCATGAACTATGCACAAACTGGGTTCAAGACTTTTTTTCTCAAGTTTCCTAGTGTATTTAGCTGAACAAACCTCCCTCAGAGTAATCGCATCTCATTGCCGTTGCGTGCACTCTCTGTATCTGATGTATGACCTGCACGTGCACATCAGACACACGTGCGTGTGTGCGTGCGCGCACACCAGGCGTCCAGCTTCCCAGGCTGCCACTTAGCATTGAGTTGTAGAGAAACTCCTGACATTTTTTAATTGGGGATGGAAGTAAACAATCTGTTTGTTTTTGTTTTTTTGTTGGGGTGGCTTTTTTTTTTTTTTGACCTTTTCTTTTGAATTAAAGATGTCTGTAACTCTGCGATTAAGAAACAAGTTTGTGGCTTTTAATGTTTTTCCTCATAGAATGTGATTGTTGAAGAACATGCACCGAAAGTTGCTTTCAAAAGTACAACGCTTTGTTGAATCTTAATAAATTGCAATTTTTTTCTTGGCTGTTCAAATAAATGTGTTTTTTTGTTTTTGGAAGACAGATAGCAATTTTCACTCTATGTATTGGGGAGAGGGACTTGTCCTGCTGTATTGTAACAGAGTCCCGTCTCTTACGACATCCTCAGAGTTTGTGAAACTAGATAAACTCCAGGTGTCGGTTGCTTGACTTGTAACTCTGCTGTTCGCTTTGCGGCTTTTCAGTTAACGTTGAGATCCTTCTCGTACTCATGCAGGGGTGCAGCAGGGCCTGCGGGCGCTCCGCCAGCAGTCACCCGCCTGACTGGGCCACATGCACAGCCACTACTGTCTCGGATGGCGGTGGGACGCGGTCCTGCCCGAGGACCGCTGACGCCTGCCCGTGACCCAGTTTGGGCGTCAGGAGTACTCGGAGAGAAGAGAGTAATGAAGGTCTTTCGTGTTTCCTAGACATTTTATGCCTTTATTTTTATAACATCGCCTCGGCTGACTTCCACAAAGCACTGTGGACAAGCAGAGGACTTCCGGCGCCAGTAACACAGCTGCGTTGTCACCATTGTTTCAGTGGCAGTTAGAAATCAGAACTCTTCAGTGCTTTTCTCTGTCCACCCCAGGACACTTCACGACCCTGCACAAGCTCAGTGTTGGTGCTTCTGTGTCATCAGGATGATAAAGATAGGCCCTTGAAGACAAACCAAGATGTCCTCTGTGGCCCCGAGCTCAGAGACGAATAGAGTGAGCCTTTTTTTT
>JAQQSQ010001734.1:0-12022 GCA_028627145.1 Eidolon dupreanum
AACCTTGAAGCAGCGATGTTTGAGCTGCTAAGGGTGAACTAGGGGAAGGGTGGGGCAAAGGTGCTCCAGTGGGAGGGAACCAGGGCCCAAAGGTGGTGAGGCCACATGGCTTATCTGACAAATGGAAGAACGCCAGGTGCTGAGAGAGGCAGAAGCCAGACTGTGCAGGGCCCGAGGGCTCTCTGATCTTTGGGGACATGGCAAGCAGTCCACAGTTTAGGTGGGCGGCATCAGCCATCAGGTCCCTGGCTGCCCTTGGAGAAGGAACTGGAGCTCCCCAGAACCTCTTTGCTCAGTCACGGCTCAGTATTATTCCTCAGCCTGGATGCCCTTTCTGAAAGGATACGAGTTTACATGTGCCTGAGAAGAAATAAGAAATTCTTGGGTACTTTTGGAAATAACCAGACGGGATTTGGAGAGTTGGGGGGAGGGGAGGAGGTCCTATAGTTCAGAAAGTGGAGCTAAAAATATGGACACGAGAGTAACAACAGCAAGCTCTGATACAGCGCTTACCAAGTACCAGATCCCACTGCAAGCACTTCGTCTGTTAATTCACAGAATCCTCAGGGTGGCTCGGTGTGGCAGCGCCATCGTTACCTCTGTTACGTAGATGGAGACAGTGACATGCAGAGAGGTCAGGGGCCTTGCCTAAGGCCACACAATTAGTGGTTGGGCCGAGTTTATGAACCCAGGCAGTGTGACTCCAGAACCTGTGCCATGAACGACTACGCAATTCAGCCACTCTCTGTGCTACGTTGTGACATGTAATACATCTGCATATTTTAAAACCCCAAATACGGTATTAAAATTTTTGCTTTAAATGGTCATGTTTTTCCTAAAAATTAGAATAAAAGTAAATATATCTTATTTTATATTTACCTGCATGTCTACAATCTCCAGTGCTCATTTTTTTTTTTGGTACCAGACTGACTGGGGTCTTCCCCTATATGTATAGTTTAGCTGTCAGTAAAGGGTTTGGGTGGACTCTATGGAAAGAATATGGGGTTCGCTCCTTCTGGGTCTCCCTCTCTTTCATTTCTCTCATGACCTTCTAGCTTCTCTGCAAGCACTGACCTCTCTCTTTTGACAGCTCAGGTCGTGTGAACTGAACAGTACCCAGATGGTCGTAATTTCGGCTACTTATTTCTCAGCTCTGGAATTTGCATTTATTCTGTTTTATAGATATGAGTATTCTGATGAAATGCTCCATCTTTCTCTGTTTTCTTGATCATATTAGTCATAATTGTTTAGAGATACCTATCTTATAACTTCAGTGTCCAGATTTTCTGTGACTTTGCTTCTGTTGTCTGTTTATCACCTGTATTTCTGGTCATTTGTTCATTTCCTGATATGCATTATAATTTAGTTGAATACCAAAAGTTTTGCATGAAAAATGGTAGCAGTTCTCAAGAAAGAATTTCATCGTCTTCTAGAAGACGAATGGAATACGAGGCGATCGCTTTGCTCTGGTCGAAGCCGGGTTTCAGCACTAGGAGGACTGTGCCATTTCTGGTTTGTCCTTACCCCTAGAGTATCGCTCTGATGCTTAGGGTGGAGCCAGCCTGTCAGCGGCCCCAGATGAAAGCATGGGATATTCACCAGAGCTCTACACTGGGCATGTCCTGAACTCCAACCTCTGTATCCCAGCACGATAAGATCACCAGGACCTCTCCTTAGCTTGCTGGCCTCTTAGAAGCTGATTCCTGTTTAGTTTCTTGGTTCTCATCCAGAACATGTACAGCTTAGCAGTAGACAAATGTTTCAGTGAAAAATTACACAAAGACTCTTGGATTTTTTTTCCTCCGTGATTCCCTCCCCTCTGGAATACTGGCCCCTTAAATCCCTGCTGCCTTGGGAGCCCCAAACTCTAACCCTATCTCCCAAGCTTAGTGAGACGGCGAAAAGCCCAGGCCTCTGATTTTCCCTCAGCTTCTATCCTCTTCCTCTGCTATTATGAAAATGATCCAAAGATGGAAAACTGAGGTGAATATGGGTTCTATTTTATATGCATGATTGATCAAATCATTGGCCATTGGTGATTAAGTCAACCTGCAGCCCCTCTCTCCCCTCCCCCAGAGGTCAGGGGTGAAGCTGAAAGCTCCAACCCTCTAACCACCTGCTTGGTTACTCTGGCAACCAGCCCCCATCCTCCAAGACTTACCTCATTAGCACAGACTCAAGTATGGTTGAAAGGGGCTTATGATGAATAGCAAAAAGGCACTCCTCACCCCTGTCAGGCCAAAAATTACAAGGGTTTTCGGAGCTCTGTGGGGAACCCAGGAGGAAGACCAAATATAAATTTCTTATTATATCACAATATTACAGTCCTCTCCCTAGGATCTTGACCCATCCTGTGTTTCCTACCTTGGTTGTTTTACAATGACTTCAAACCAGATTTTAATAGTTTTCCAGCTTGAACCAGTATTTTTGGTGGAGGGTTAGACCAGTACTAGCTACTTCATTTTAAGTAGAAGCAAAAGTCCACCTTGCTAACTGGTTTTAGAGGAATTCTAGCTAATTTTTATAATTAAGTATACTTGGTATACAGGCATGGCCAAAAACTATTTTAAATTATCTTTTTATGGTGTTTGGAAAGAAATGAACCAAAAGTAACAGCTTCTCAGGGGACAGCCATGCACAGAAGCCATCAAAGCCATTATAAACAATACTAGTTGGTGTCCACATTGGTGGTCTCAGCAGAAAAGTTAATTTGGTGACAAAACTAAGAATAAGTATTATTTTTAGGTTATTCAATTCTAAAAATTCTGGAAAGGACGGTTAACGGGAATCTTTTCTTATTCATTGACCTTACCACCAGCAAGGTAAATTTCTTTAACTTCAACACGTTGACTTCTACTATTTGTATTTTTTTTTATTGCTGTCTATCTGTCCATTTAGGTCTGTAAATATTTGCTTTACACACCTCATTGCTCCCAAGCTGGGTGCATAAATAATAATAAACGCTACATCCTATCTTGGATTGGATACTTTTATATGGCATTTTTGACCATATAAGTTTGAGGCTGTTTAAAAGATTTATATTAAAAACTTTATAAGAGTTAGTAAGCATTATCATAATAAGAACCAATAAAACTACTTAGTCTTTGAAAAATGAGCAAACAAATTATTCTTTTACTAATTACTTTTACAGAGGAAAGTATAATTGTAAAATGTAGGATTTAATAAATGACAGCCAACAACCTGTAATCTCGACTTGCTTTATCCTTTATCATCCAGTCGAAACAACACTGCAACTCTCTCAATGTTTTATAAGACTGAATAAGGAAGAGATTCTCCATCCCTTTTTTACAAAGAGTATACAGCCCTTTGAAAAAGGGGCACACACACATATATTTTGTTTCAATATATGTACCAATGCACAGAATAACCAATTCTTCTTCATATAGTCTCTTAATGAGTAAATGTCTAACAGGCAGCTCTTACTTAATGCTAGTTTTTTATAATTTGTTCTCTATCAAAATTTCTCAGAACTTGTGCTTTAATCAAGAGCTCATAACCCATATGACAAACTACCTTGGCCCTTCTAACTGAAAGGTCACTTACCCAACCGAGAAGGACCTCTGCAGCATGTACATCTTAATACCACTGGATAAAGAGTGAAAGAAGTAACAAAAAAAAAAGGCGGGGACAGAAAGCAGAGAAAAATAAAAGAAGAATGCTTCAAAAGGGTTTTTGTTTGTTTGTTTGTTTGTTTGTTTGTTTGTGGTGGTGTGGGGTTTTTTAGACTCACCCAATGTCGTTAAGGTTTTGAGGTTTTCATCATCCATCTGAACAGTGCTGGATTGTATTGGTTCCTGAGGGTTCTTATTGATTACAATCTTCTCCACTGAGTCAAATGTTTTGAATGAGGGAGAGACATAGAGCGTCTCCACGGAGGCTTGGTTATGGAAAGTAGAATCTGACTTTGACATCCTTAAATTAGGACCGATATGCTCCTTTCTACTCGAGGACCAAAATGCTGGTAAAGTTGTCAGTGTTTCAAAACTTTTTGCAGCTGACTGCTTTTCTAGAGGCATTTGCAAAGGGCCTTCTGTTACAGTATTTGTACTGGTACTGTCTGATTTCTTGTCTAAACTCACATTTGCCTGCAGAGATGGGTTTTTTTCTGAGGGAGTAGGCACAGCATCTGTAAAATAAGAAATATGAACTATATTTTAAAAAAAAAAGGAACCGAAAATACTCTATTTCAAATCTGTTGCAACTTTAATCAATCATTTTTTTTATGCCATAACAAGATTCTTTCCTATTTAATCGTTTCTTACTATGTTTCCATTCTGCCTATTTGAAGTTTTCCCACACTATAATTGATGTATTAGTCACCGGTGCCTGCCTTCTCTCTCTCCCCTCACTGAACCACAAGGCAAGGAAAGCTTTAAATAACTTTTCTTTAAATATTATTTCCTTCATACATTTATCTGTTTTTGAAACCACTATATTTTTAGTATCTTTAAACTTTCAACTTTTACAAGATAAACTAGAGAAAATATGCCACATCATACTGGCTCTATCTTTACAGGGTCCCTACCTACAAAAATGTCTTTTTCTCCTGAAATAAATGTCTTCTTGCACCAGTGTCTCTACAGAGCACATGAAAAAAAATCACTACTTTAGATAGCAGACTAATTTTTAAAAATCCTTTGTCTACATGGAAGAAAAGAAGCAATCTTTCAGAGCCACTGTGATGATTACTAAAATGTAAGTTCCATCAGGTTGGGGATCTTTGTCCATTTTATTCATTAATGTCACCAAAATATCTAGATTATAACAAAGTACCTAGAATATAATAGACAGATAGTAATTATTGCAAATAGAAGGAATTGGAGGAGTTTTAAGGAATTACAATTTAAGGTGGGTCTGATATCGGAATATCTCTTGCATTGTTGAATTATGAGCCTGGTCCAAATTTCTAGATGCAAATTGTTATCAACACTCCCAGTGCTAGGGCTTGCTCTTTAGTTTCATCTGAAGTTAGATATGGAAAGAAAGAAAATATTCTTAAGAGGGAGAGTTCGTGAAATTAGAAGCATAACTAGGTGAGAGAGACAAAAGGAAGATTCTACTGCTTGAAGCACCGAAAAGAGAAGAGACTACAGGAATTGTGCAATTCGTCATCAAATGTTTATGTGTCACAAAGTACAATATAACATACATCAAAATGCACATTTATTTTTTTTAAGCCCTTAGTTTTTAAAATTTATTTTTAATTATAGTTGACATACAATATTCTATTAGTTCCAGGTGCATGATGTAAGTGATTCAATATTTAAATACCTATAATGCATATTTTTATGCTATCATCCTCACTTTCAGCCTTTGAGTTATTACAGAAAAGCAAATTTTCTTTGAGACAAAAACCTTCCTTTCCATTTGCATTCAGAGTTGAAGGCCTCCCCGGGCAAAAAGAGGTGTTAGAATACCGCACCTAGACAGTTCAAGAAACCTACATTACTGTCTCTACCAGGAATTCCATTTTCCCCCAACCCTTTCATCTCCAGACTTTCTCATCTTTTAAAACTCAACTCAAGAATCACTTTCTTTATAAAGCCTTCTCTGATTCTTTTCTTTCCTCGCCTTGTCTGTCTTACCATACCCTCTTTGGGGCCCTGTGAGTGATTATAACACTTCATCTCATTTATTACAAGTCTTGCCCCCAACCTGACACAGGCTCCTTGAGGAGACATTATTAGGAGTCATTTTGTATCCTAGCACCTAACAGTGACATTCACATTGGAAGTGTTCAATAAACGTTTGCTGAGTGAAAGGACGAACTGAAGCCTGAGGATAAAGAAGAAGTGATGCCTTTGTTTTTCTAAATTGGACATAGTTTACTTAATGATGATGAAAGGAAACAGAAAATTGGTAGATGAAAATAACTTCTAACATACTCCTAGTTTGTATGTGATTAAGTTATATCTAGTTGGTAAAAGGTTCTGTTAAAAATACTAATATATTCCTAGTGGAATACTAGATTCACAGTATTCCAAAATACATGTGTACATCATCATTTTTACATAAAAGCATTCCTTAAAAGTAAATTTAGCCAAATATTTTTTCATTGGCTTTCATTTTACATGTGAGAAAAATGGGGGGAAAGTCTTTTTCCATAGTATTAAAATCATCTTAATATTTAACAACGTGTAAACCAAGATAATTCAGAATGACAATGATTTTATGATGAAATAGTCACAAAAATATTCAATCGAAATCTCAAAATTGGGATGTATAAGGTCATCTATATATCCATTATTTTAATGTTTAGAACAAAAAAGAATAATATCTTAAAATTCAATGAAATGAACCTGATTCAAGTCAATCTGTTTCTGTCAACCCTCTTCCTCAATAGTCGAGGAGGAACAAAATGCAATCTCCTTGTTGCTTAGACTTTTAAAACCTGTAACCTTTGCAATCAATAGAATACTATGATCTAAAAGCAAAAAGCAGGAAGACAAAAAAATAATGACTTTAAATGAATAGCAGACTATCTAAAAGAGAAAATGTTTACTTAAACAGAATGCTATTGAGGTCTGAAGATTCCAGGAAGCAAGTCATCCTGGGCTTCTGTGCCATAGGCCCTGCTCCATCCCTGGCATTTCTGTGCAATAGGTCAAACTAATCCACTTCAATTTAATCCCTGCTGTAGTTATTTATAGTTCATATTCAAAAATCCTTCAAAAACTCCTTCTTGTTTCAGGGACAAAGTTTAAACTCCTTGAGTTTTAAAGGTCCTCCATTAGTTATTTTTGATCACTACTCAACAGGAAACTAAGCCTCAGTCAGGCCATTCTCTTCATCACACACATACCCCATGTTCATCCGGGTCCCTTTATCTTCATTCTCCACGTGAATTCATGCTTATCTTTATTACCACTGATTTCTCACCCTGCACTCTAACACTGGAATACCCTCTCCCCCTTCTCTATCTATTTAAATCCTATCAATTCCTTAAGGTCCATCTCAAATAATTATTACTGCCGGAAGCTATTTTCAACCATGTTTATCACTCTATCCTAATCCTTCCCTTCTCTAAAATATTTATTTCTATAAATTCATTTTTCTACCTAATCATATGTGGTATAGAGCTTATTACCCATCATTAAGTTCTTGCACCCTGATCATGCTTTTACATATTGGAGGTATGCAAATAATGGTTAAATTTAATAATTCCTTAATTTACAAATCTCTAATATCAATTTTTATATGTTGATTTTTATATAATGATATATATGATATGTGAAGACTAAAAATAAGAATGATCTAACAAGAAGCACTTATTAAGCGCCTGCTGGGTGCATTGGACTGTATTAGACTCTGGAGACATACACATAAGTGGTAATCATAGTTTCAGTGAACTTAGGATCAAGTGTGGATTTTATATAGATAGGTAGAAAGAAAGATTATAGATGATAGATAGATAACTGCATTTTTATACACATACAAAAAAGCACTTGTATGAAAAACACATAAAAATAACCAATAATACAAATTACCAGTTCAATTTCAATATGTCTAGAGGACTATAGTTTCTCAATATGAGAGAGCACAATGAATATATTTGTATAAGACAGTAAATTGAACATGTTTTGGTCTGAATTCTCCCAAAAGCAGTCTTTAAGAAAAAGATTTGGATCACTGACTTTGGTGATCCCAAGAATACAAGCGAGGGTGTGGGAAAGATAAAGTAAAAGAGGGACAAAAGCCAATAGACTGTATGAATGACCAGGTCACCAATGTGAACAAATGAGGTTCAGTCTTGCTGGGTGCCTCAGAACTGTCCTTTCAAGAATGGGAAAGTGGAATATTTATACAATGACTCTTGCCTTCACTGGTTGAGGGTTGCCCCTATTAGTGCAGAATATACATTTTTACTGTAAGTTTGCAAGTGCATATGGTGTGTTTTCCGAGACAGACCATATGCTGGGCCATAAAACAAATCTCAATAGACTTAAAAGCTTCAGATCTTACATTAAGTGGACTTAAATTAGAAGTAAATAACAGTAATACACCTAGAAAAAACTCCCAAGTATTTGGAAATTTAAAAACACACTTCAAATATTCATGGGTCATAGAAGAAATTCTCTCTGTTAAAATAACTTGTGTTGATTAGACTTCCTATTCTGGCTAAGATGGAACAGGGACTAGATTTAATCCACTGCTTGAAACATCTAAAAAATTGGACAAAACAAACGAAACTGTGTATCAGACATTGTGCATCAGGCAATGCAGGATGGCGAATCTTGAAAGAGGGATATAAACAAGGTGAGCCCGAGGACAGCTCCCAGGCCACAGACTAGGAAGTGGGAACCCAGGCAGAGTGCAGTGGCCTCCCTGCGTTGAGAGGGAGCTTGGGGTCTTCCGAGGCCAACGGAATTGGAGTTTGCAGGGCAGAGTACTGGAGAAACCTCCGGAGATCTGCTAACCGGTGCGTGCAGGTGAGGAAACCACCTGACGCCGGCGCCTGCACTCCCGAAAGGAACAGTATGCATGATCCTCAGAGCTCACACAGGCTGGGCGTTCCTGCTCCCACCAGCCAGTGGCCACCTCAGCATTCACAGGACACTGGTTAGAGTGTCGCACACTGCTGGTGGGACTGTGAAACGGTGCAGCTGCCTTGGGAAACAGTTTGGCTGTTTTGTTCCTCAGAAAGTTAAACACAGAATTACCAAATGACCCAGCCATTCCACTCCTAGCTATTTGCCCAAGATAAAACAAACCATAGTCCTCATAAACACGTCACAAATGTTTATAGCAGCTTTATTTGTAACAGCCGAATTCCGAAAACAACCCAAATGTCCATCAACAGGTGCATGGATAAACATTACGGTACAACCATATAATGAAATACCACTCAGTGACAAAAATCAATGAACTATTGGTACACACAACAACATGGATGAACCTCAAAATAATTATGCCAGATAGTGAAAGAAGCCGGACAAAAAAGTACCTACTATAGGATTCCTTTCATAGAAAGTTGTAGAAAATGCAAACGAATCTATAATGACAAAAAGTAACCAATGGTTATATATGGACAGAGATGGGGCCAGGCAGGGCACGTGGAAATAATTAGCAAAGGTACAAAGAATCTTCTGAAAGTGATAAAATGTTCATCATCTTAACTGTGGTTGTCATTTCATGCATGTACACATATATCTTATCAAATTATAAAAAAAACCATATCAAATGAATCAATTATATACTTTAAATACATGCATTTATTGTATGATAGTTATATTTCAATAAAGCTGCTAAAAACATAACTAGCACTTTTTTTTTGTCTCTTGACTGGATGCTGGCTGTTACAGTACTTTAGAAAAACTATTGTTCTAGTTTTAAATGAAATGTTCCGAGGCTGGCAGAGTAAGGAAACCAACGAGGAGACCAATGAAATAATTCAGATTCTAAGGTTAATTTAATACCAAAGCAAGTATTGAGAAACTATAAATTAAGGCACTGGGTCAAGTTTAGAGGTACAAAGATATAAAAGAGGTTTAGGAAGAGGTGATCTTTGAGCTGAGCTAAAAGGATGAGAAAAAGTCAGCCAGGATGAGAAAGACAGTTAGGGTGGCCAGCAGACAAACAGCCTCAGCAAAAGAGTGAAAGGTATAGACCGTGTAGTGTGTAGGAAGGTAGAATGGGCACAAACCTTAGTGTTACTAGTGCAAAACATGCAGCAGACAGTGGAGGAGCCAAATCTGGAGAGAAAGGAAGGAGCCGGGCCTGTTGGGCCTCTTGCCTGACAGGCAGGAGTGATCAGAACTAAACTGAGATCTTAAGAGATCCTTCTTAAAATGCATTCCTCTAGATGCTTCAACAGAACTTCGCTGCCTCACCTGCATCTCTCTAGGCAATCTTTTCAATATTCTTCCATGGCTCTGTTGCCTCTAAAACGCATTCTGTCCTTTACCCTTTTCTCTTCTGCCTCTGCAATCTCCCAAGGTTATGGCATCTATTACCTTATTTAAACTAGGACTAGATCTACCACCTGTATGTAAGTCATTTACACAGTTTAATCCTCAGCCCTGACTCCTGCTAAGGTCTAGCCATAAATACACACTTATCCCTCTGCACAGGGAGGTCTTGCTACCCTCCAGCCTCCTCATCTTTGGTGTTCTTTTTACCTCTATTAATATGACCACCAACTTCCTAGTCACACGGGTTATTTTGGAGCTATAGTTGCTAGCACTGCCTCTGAGGGGTCTCCCTGCCCTGTCCCCTCAGTTTATTTTGCATAGCACAGCCAAGAAGTAACATGATTTGATTTTCTAAAATGAACTTTAGAAAATCAGATCATGTTACTTCTCTCCATTACTTCTTCAAACTACTTAACATGGTTTACAAGGCTTTGCATAAATTAGTCCCTATTTGCCTCTCTTGCCTCATTTTGTACTATTTTTCCTAAATATGTACAATCTTGCTATACTTAAATTCTTTCAGTTCTTCAAATCTACCATGCTTCCTCTGTGCACCCATGCCGTTCCTTTAGCCTGAAATGCTCCCCGCAACCCCATTTTAGCTAACTAACATATTTCCAGCTTCCAGAATGATGTCCAGTACGTGGACATATATTTTCACATCTCTGTGTTTTTGCTCATGCTGTTCCCTCAGTCTAGAATATCTTTCATGTCTGCCCTTCTTCTTTATCAAAAATGGTTTCATTCTTCTACACTCAATTCAAATACTACCACCTTTGTGAAACAGTTTACCTTCCAAGGCAAAATGAATCCCTCTTCGCTTTTGCATAATTACAATGGGAATATTCATATTTTTCACTTATTTCATTATTTCAAATATTATTAATCCATTTGATAAGGATGAATTAATACAAGGACATGGCGAGCACTATTCTAAGCTCCGATAACAGCAGTAAACAAATTTGTTGTTTATGACTCGTTATAATTTCCTGTTTATACATCTGTCCCCTCCAGTGCAAACCCTTTCAGGGCACACATCTTCAATTTGTTCAACCTACATATTCCTTGCAGAGTACCTGACAGTCATTTCATTAATTTTTGTTTAAGGAATCATTATCTGGATAGTCTAATCATTATAGTAAACTCAACTGCAGAGAACGAAGTCTTAGTGATCATTCTAATCCAGTCCCTTTGTGATATACACAAGAACCTGAGACTTCCAGGCCACATAGTGACTAAAGGGCAGAAGCAGGATGAGAACCCTGGACTCCTGAATTCTAAACCAATGCTCTTTTGACGAGGGGAATAAAGGAAGGAACAAAAAGTCTGGCAGAACCAGCTGTCCCAAGCTCTTCTTTACTAGCAACTGTTCCAGTGGTTCATAACTGTGAAGGGACTCAAGTTGACCTTGGCATCACTCTAGTTGTCCCTGGTAGTGCTTTTAGAGATGCAGGGCCATGAGAAGGGGGACTGGGTTGAGTATGCAGTTGGCCTCTGTACCTTGGATCTGTATAAAGAATAGACAGCATTGATGGAAAATTTTCTGAAGCCCAGGAGAACTTGTGGGGATCTGATGGAGACCAGCAATGAATGTTGTCTTTATATGTTTGAATACAGAGTACATAAATGTATACTCTGTAAACACTAAAGTGACTATTTCATGAGGGCTTCCCAATTCTCCCTGAGAGAATTTCTCTGAGTGCCACTAGAAAGGCAGGGACAAGTAGAGAGTAAATTAATTTGGTAGGCTGGCTTTATCTGGTTTCTCGTTTTCTTTCCACTGAAACCTGAACGTCAAAGAGCCTTGTTCTCAAGTATCTACCCAGCAGACTCCTGGCTGGGAAGCCCAGTATTAAATTGGGATTATAAATAGCTTTCTTTATTGTACAGTGCTTCATGCCTGCTAATATACTTGATTAATGCAATATGGGACCTTGATATGTTGTCATATCAAAGCTAACGGTTTGATTATTCTTGATAGTTATCTTAAGGAAGAAGCTTATTCTCTATGTAAGACATCAGAATGCAAATTTAAATACAGACTATCACTAAAATACCTGAAGTAAGGAAAACACACACACACACACACA
>JAQQSQ010001735.1:0-12021 GCA_028627145.1 Eidolon dupreanum
TCATTTCCTAAACCAAGCTCTGCGTTAAGATTGTCAGTTGTGTCATGAACAGAGGTCATCTTTCTATGGCTATGGTCATAGTCGATGAGAGCTGAGATTATTAATGAAGTGTTAATAGATAATTAATGGAAGATGGTCTTGCTAAATGCCTACCGAACAGGCAGAGTACATTGTGCAAATGTAGACGTTCAAATTATTCTGAACTTAAGATCATCTTAGCATTCATTTTCATAAGAAATTGAAACAGCTCTTTTAGCTTGATTAAAAACGGTCAAGTTTACATTGTAAAAACATCTAATTTATAACTTTCCCTGATATTCATTAACCTTGAAAAGGCTTTCACGTTGAATTATACTGGCGGAAGGTCCTCAAGCGTGCGGTCCTCAGATAATCGGGGCTTTTAAGTCTCTCGTCCGTGTGAGCGATGGCCTCTAACTTCCGTCTTTGCACCTGGGATGATCTTTGGAGCAGAGACCGTCTTTGGTCTACGCTGTCTCGAATGTCCTCCTCACCTCATGGAAATTTCCCGCTTTCTGTCTGTTAAGCAAACATCAGAAACAAATGAAAAAAAATTTACTCTTTTGCCCAGAGTGAAGTTAAAGTAATATTGACAAGGTGGCTTAAAGCTCTAGCTCCCAGGGCGTCTGTTGCCTGGAGACCGAGACCTTGTCCTCCACCGGACAGGACACACCCGGGCATTGCCTAGGTTGGAGCTGTCCCTCGGCTGAGGGTGATGTCGCCTGTGCTGGGCACCCTTCTTCGCCTCCCTCCTTCCGTCCTCTTTTCTCCACTCTGTTCTTCCTCTTTCTCAAATTTCTTATTGTCTTTATGTTCGACTTATTAAAAAGAGAAAAAACTTATCTTGTTACGCTTAATTAAATGTTTACATGTATTAAATGACAGTTTTGCTGGAGTTTTTTAACTCCTTTTAAATGCTCTAATATTTAAGCTTTTCAAATTTTCAACTTTGTAGGCCATTAATTAAATCTAAGAGTGAATGTTTAAAATGTTTATTTTAAGACCCTTTTAATTATGCAAAAATTCAGTAGTTGGTGATTGACATGTCTTTTTCAGTCAACTACGTAAATATATAGAATTTCACATTGTCTTCTATAAGTCGTCTTCTGTACAGGAAAGGCTTCATAGAGTTATATATAGATGTATATAGACTATCAATGATCATTGTGTAAAAAATAGTTTACAAGTTCCTTGTTTTATTGTTTGGTAAAATTGATTTAAATACCAAAACTTATTTTGAAAACCCCTCATTCATACAATAGTAAAAAAGCATCATAACATCATAATAATTTCTAGTTAAAATGGTGCCTGGTTAATAGTTGCCAACTCAGCACCTTCCATTATGCTACTAAAGTTCCTTTAAGGAAATGGAAAAGGGAAAACTCACAACATCGAAAATTAGCCAAGTCAGTGGAATATTATTTAGCCTTAAATAGGAAATTCTGACACATGATACAACATGTATGAATTTTGAGAACATTATGCTAAGAGAAATAAGCCAGAAACAAAAAGGAAAAATCCTGTATGCTTCCATTTATATGAAATACCCACGGCAGTCAAATTCATGGATATAAAGTAGAATAATTAAACAGAAAATCAGCAAACATACAGAAGGACTCAACAACACCATTAACCAAAGGATCTAATTAAATTTACACAATACTCCACCTCTGAACATCAAGTACACACTCTTTTCAAGTGCTCACAGGGCATGTACCAAAATAGACCATCTCCTGGGCCATAAAAATCCCCAACTAATGTAAAATTATTGACATCATACAGTGTGAATTCAGCGCAGTCACAGGACAAAAGACCAACAAAGATCAGTAATATTTCTGTATACTAGCAATGCGCTTTTGGAAAGCAAAATTGAAAACGTAGTTTCTTTTATAATTGCTCAATAATAATGAAATACTTCGTTGTAAATTTAAAAAATAACATATACAGACCTGTGTGCTGAAAACTACAAAACATTTGATGAAATATTGGTGAAAGGACTCAAAGACGGTCTAATTAAATGGAGAGGCTTACTCCGTTCATGAGCGGAAGATTCAACATGGTGAAGAAATCGGTTCTCCCCACATGGACACGGACTAAACGAAATTCACATCTAAATTCCATTAAGATGTTTCTGTACATACAGAAACAATTATTCTAAACTTAATAGGAAGGCAAAGTGATTAAAATAGCAAAAACAATGTTAAATAAGAAGAATGCATATTGAGGAGTTAGGCAACCTATTCTATAGCTGCACTAATCTAGACAGTAATACAGGTGTATAGATAGGCACCGAGATCAGTGGAACAGAGGAGAGAACCAGAAACATCCCCACATGCAGATGGTCAACTGATTTTTAACAACAGCTTAAGAGAACTCAGCAGAGGAAGAGTTTTCAACGAATGTTACTGGAGCAATGGAATATCAATATGCAAAAAATAAACCTCGACTGAACCTCACACATTATGCAAAAAGTTATCTCCAAATGAATGTGAATTTAAATGTAAAACATAAAACTGTAAACCTTTTATAAAATGTCGTCCAAAATCTTCAATATTAGGGATTGGTGAAGAGTTTTTAGATATGACACCAAAAGAACAATTCATAACGAAGAAAATAATTTATAAATTATACTTCATGAAACTCACATAGGTTTTCTTTGCAAAAGATCCAGCTATGGGGATCAAAAACAAGCCACAGACTTGGGAATATATTTGCAAACCACATATCTGAAACAGGACTCTCATCTAAAAAATATAAAAAACTCTCAAAATTCAATAGTAAAAAGCACACAATGCAATTGGAAAATGGGCAAAAGACATGGAAAGACATCTACTGAAGAGGATATACATGTGGTAAGTAAACAAATGAAAAGATTTCTGACCTCACTGCCATTAAAGAAAAACAAAGTATGACCACGGGTGAACTCACTACATTATTAAAAGAGTTAAAATACAACAAAATGTTGATACCAAATGCTGGCGAGGATGCAAAGAAACCAACTCTCACACATTGCTCGTGGGGCTGTAAAAATTGCAGCCACTCTGGAACGTAGCTTGGCAGTCTCTTAAAAAACAAAACAAAACTCACGCTTATTATATGTCCCAGCAACCGTACACCTGTCCCAGAAAGAATGAAAATGTGTGTCTATGTAAAAACCTGCACGTGGGTGTGTGGAGCAGCTTTATTTGTGACAGCTAACGCCTGGATGTAACCAGCATTTCCTACATCAGGCGAGTGGTGGCACACACCATGGCACGGCCGTACCGTGGGCAAGTACGGCAATGATAAGAAACACACTAATGATACACACGACAGCTAGGTTGGAGCTCAGAGACATCGTGGTGAGGAAACCAAGCCAGTCTCAGCAGGTTCCACAGTACATGGTATAAATGCCTTTCTTGAAATAACCCATTTACACACAGCAATGGAGGACGGGTTGGAGGTTGCTGGAGGTTCGGGGTGATGAGGGCCTGGGTGGTTTGACTAGAAAGAGGTAGCAGAGGGACGATCTTTGTGGTGACAGAGCTGTCCTGTATCTTGATTGTGTTGATAGTTATGCAAATCTATACATGTGATAAATGACAAAGAACTGTACAGACTTGTACTAATATCTGTCTCCTGGTTTTAATATTGTATGAGAGTTATATAAGAAGTAACTGGGTAAAGCATACACGGACCTCTGTATTACTTTTACAACTTCCTGTGGCTTTATAATTATTCATAGTAAAAAAGTTAAAACACTCACACACACACCCACAAAAGTCAGTTATTATACATAATGGTGAAACCCAGGAAAAATTCCCATTAAAATCAAGATGAGACAATTTTATATGTTATCAATGTTATTCTTCTAATTCATGCTAGTTCTTGCTGGTGCAGAGGAAAAGAAAACAATAATTGGAAAGAGCCAGTAATTTTTGAAGTGCATGCAATTAATTATATACTTCTAATACCAAATTATCTAAAAAAAATCTTAAAATAAAAAAGCAAAATGATATAAGGTTAAATAAATATGAAATACTTCTTTATACACTAGTAACAATAAGCTTGAAATATGTATGAAAAATTATAATATTAATAAAAATAAAATGAGTCAGTCTCACCTTAAGAAAAATTTTGCAAAGTAAGTGAACAACACAACTCTGCTTGGTAATATAGGGTTTAAGAAATAAAATACACCAAAGATGACATATTGTATGATTCCATTTGTATAACAAAAATACAAATTATGTTTCTAGATACCGAGTTCTTGCTGGAAATATAAAAGTGTTTCTCAGTTTACTTTTAGTATAATACTGATGAGATTTTTGGAAAGACTCAACAAATGGTCCTAAAGTAATCCGAAAAAATAAAGAGCGAAAATGGTTTTTGATAGCTTTCTTGAGGTATACTTTACTTACTATCAAATTCTCTCGTGTTAAGTGTACAATTCAATAATTTTTAGTAAATTTAAAAAACTGTGTAACCACCACCACGATACAGCTTTAGACGCTGTCCGTCACAGAGAGAAAGAAGGTCATGGCCCTCTTAAGCTAGATCTGTTAGCGTCCCGTCCCTAGGCAACCACTAAGCCACTTCCTCTTGCTGTAGATTTCTGCGTCTGGACATTTTACGGACATAGAATCACAGAGTGTGTGGCCTTCTGTGTCTGGCTTCTTTCCTCATGTTCTCCAGGTTGGTCCCCATTGTAATAGCTGTCAGAACTTCATCCTTTTATATTGCTGAATATGTTTCTATTATTTAGATACACCACCACCTGTTTATGCATTCAAGTTGGATAGACAATTGAGTTCCTTTCCTATTTTTTGGCTGTTTAGTAATACACTACTATAGACATGTGCACTCCTGTCTTTGTGTCAACATATGCTTTCATTTCTCTTGGGTAGCTACTTAGGAATCAAATTCCTAGGTCATATGATAACCTTTGTTTAACATTTTAAGAAACCAACAAGCTTTCCAAAGTGGCTGCACCATTTTGTGGAAATGATTTAAAAAATGTAATATATATATATATATGAGATAGGAAATGACCTATCAGATATTATCAAGCTAACATATTGTATTTACTATGCTATATAAATACATAGTGAACGTATTATAAATTATGTTATAAAACTAATATAATAGTTAGAAGTTTGTTAATTATAAAAAATATGCAAGCAAATTTATTGAATAGATTATATTGCCCAGAAAAAGATGCTGGGAGAAAATATTGTAAACACTTATTTGGTTGGGCCATTGAACTGGCCATAGCAGGAGGGTCAAGTGAGAGTCTTAGATTGCTCTATACACAGAAATAACTTCTCAGTAGAGTACGGAGTTAAATAAAAAAAATAAAAAAAAAAAAGCCTAATTTTCAAAGATAAGATAAAATAGAACAAATAATAAAGTAATAGATTTGACTCTGAGAATTTATTTCATCAAAAATATTTAAAATATCAACAAATGTCACATACAAGATTATGACAACTTGGAAACTAGGAAAAAATGCAGCCTCCATAATGACAAATTATCTGTTAACCTTAACAACACAAAGGATACATCCAAATCTGCAAGAAAAAAATATTTAAAATCGTTCCTAAAGTATAGCAACATACAATTTGCAAAATAAATTCGAAGTGGACAAATATATAATGAAAGCATTCACTCCATTTTATATTAAACTAAATCAATCATAGTATTTTTCACCTACAATAAAGGCACGTCTGCTTATAAATATTGAGGGTAATAGTCCACGTTGGTGGGGGTTGCATACACATGGGAGGGAGGGTAAATTTGCAATACGAAAATGTTGCCTTAAAAAACGTTTGTTTTCTTTATTGTGATAATTTCATACCTAAGAATGTATCCAGAGAAACTACCAGAAATGTGTTTGAAGGTTTATGTACAATGATAGTCATTGCAGCATGATTTATGGGAGAAACTAGAGACTATCTGAATATCCAGAAATAGAAAAATGGGAAAAGAAATTATGGCACATTAAAAAATATTTTGTAGCTGTTAAAAATCATGCTTTCAAAGAATACTTAGTGCCATATTAAAATTCTCACAATACAGCATTAAATAAACACAGTACACAGTACCATCTATATATATAGCATGCTCTCAACTTTATAAAATAAAATTATATTCACATTTACCTTTATTTTTTCTTCTAGATCATTCATAATAAACATAGAAATACATTTTCTAGAGTGCATCTATGGTTATTTCTTAGGGGAAAACTCGTGGGTAATTTTTACCTTCTTTTATTTTTCTGTATTTTCAGGATTTGGCATGATAAACATGTGTTGTCTTTCTACTAGAAAAAAAAGGTTACGGGGCGGGGGGTGGGAAGAAGTGATCATTTTGCAAGCTCTTTTCAAGTACATCTGCCCTTTTTTCTGCAACCTTCTTAGAAAACTATAACAGCAAACGAGATCTCCTCAAGCCCCGAGACACAAAGAAAGGTACGAAGCATAAATATAATTAAGGTGCCACCGAAGCTCAATAAAGGGTCGTCTGGACCGGAAAGGACAAGCAGGCCGGAAGGAGGGACGGTCGCACTGTGTGAGCACGTTTACACGTTGGGGGCCTTTTCCGCTGCGCTGCGAGCTTATTTATTTACGTTCGATGGCGGCTGAGGCTCCCCACTCTCTTCACACACTTCCTTTGTTTTCCTCGCTGGCTTCACACCCCTCAGGGTGAGCGTGGCTCCCCTTGCCGTCCGCCTTTCTCTGCGATGTGCTTTTCCCGGCGTCCCCAGGGCACTGCCCTCCCGGCGCCTTGTCCTTCTGCTAGTGGGCCACCTGCTGGTCAGGGGTCCCCACCGTGAGGGCGCAGGGCTCCCCACGGACCGCGGGCTCAGGAGCGCCCGTGCCCCCGTGGTGGCCAGAGCCCGCAGCTCACCAGGAGCCTCTGGCGTGGAGGTCACACCCACACTGGTCACTCAGGGCAGTGGGGAGGGGACATGGCGCTCAGGGCTGGGTCGGGGGCGACCCAGGTCACCTGGCTCAGAGCCTGAGGCCACGGCCCTGTCGTGCCCTGCAGGGAACCGGCTGCGGCCCCAGGGAGTGAGGCCGTGTGGCTCCCCGGAGGCCGAGGACGGAGGCGGCTGACCCGGCCCGGCCTCCACCGTGAGGAGATCCTTCTGGAAACACAGAGCAGGACACGGGTCACACGCGTCCGTGTCTATGGGAACCTTTCATCTTGGGGAAACTGTCTCGGCTTCAGGTGGGACTCCAGGGGGTAGTCAGGGCATCTGCTGATGACTTCAGGGGTCACTGCTTCGAGGCTGGACACCTAAAAGGCAGGCAGGGGGCTGGGCTCCTGCGGAGGGGTCCCAGGGGAGCCTCCCTCCGATCCTCTGTCCCTGAAATGCCAGCCCACAGTGGGACCGCCCCGGGGCGCTCACACACCTGCTCGGAGTGCCCACCCCGCGTCCTTCCTCGGGGCCCATGCCAGCCACCTGGCTGCGGTCCCGAGAAGGGACATCCTCCATGGGAGGGCCCCCCTGTGGCTGCAGCAACAACAGAAATACACTGTGAAAAATCAGCTTTAATAAAGCCCCAGCCCTGACCCCAGCAACGCAAGTATTCATATTACTGACTTCTGGATGAGGTGATTTGTTAGGAGCGGGGAAAAGAGTCTTTTTTGCTCTTGTCTTGAGACCTGAGGAAAAAAAAATAACTAAAATTGCAGAGACCGGGGACATAAACGCAGCGAGGAGAATGGAGTGAGCTACCTCTGGGCGCTCATCTGCCGAGGAGCAGCCCCGCGCCTCATCCGTCCTGCGGATGCCGCGGCTGTCGCCTCTCTGACGGTGTCATTATGTAGCCGCTCCACGTTCAATGCCATTTACAAGTCAATGGTGTGAGCTTTTAGGACGGCTCTTGATGCTGAGTGAGGCTTCTCAGTAAGGAGAGGAAAGAAAAATTCAAAACCTCAGCCTGATGGCGCGTTTCAGAACTCTCTGTCGCCAGAAGTGTCCCCGCTCGCCTGACACTTCCTGTGGCCGATCTTTGGCTCTCTGCTCACCTGGAAGCCTGGAGACCGGCTCGGGGGAGCCTCACCTTCGAGGAGACGGTGATTCATGCATCCAAGGCCCGAGTTTGCGTGCCGTGTAGGGGACTCGATTTGAAATAGAAGAAGTGAAAAGCTTGGAGGGGACAGTCCTGGCCAGACCTAGGTGTGACTCCACCGAGGGCAGCGAGCAAGGGGCTTTCAAAGGTAGGTGGTTAAAGACCCCCCACCCCCAACTCAGACAGACGGGGACGGGAGCCTCCAGAGTTAAAAACAGACAACCAAAAATCCAAGAAATGGGCTTTCCACCCTTCGGGGCTTGGGGCGGGGGGTGCACACTGCACGGTGTCCCCCCTCGAGCTGGCGGCCCGAGGCCCAGCCTCCGGGACCTCAGGCGTGACTGCGTCTGGACGCGGAGCCTCAGGGACAGTCGGAGGGGGTCCCCACGCAGTAAGGCCGGCGTCTTTGTCAGACGAGGGCGGGGCGGTGTGGAGAGGCAGGAGCGGTGACCCCGCGGGCCGGCCGAAGGGGGAGCCTGGAGCAGATGCCACCATCCGGCCCCCCGCAGCCTGGCGGGGCACGCGGCTTCAGCGACCCCCGCGGCTCCTCCCACAAACGTGTGCCGAGCACCGGTGTCACAGCGCTGCGCGGGCCACTGTCCCCCCGGACACTCAGGCTCGGGGAAGGGTGGACGCACAGACAAACGGTGGCTCTGAGTGGCAAGGGCCGCAGCAGGGAGGTGCCTGAGATGGCGGAGGACGGAGCGGGGCCCACCTCAGAGACGGGAAGGCGGCGGGAAGAGGTGGCCCCCGAGGCCTCCAGGGGCGGCCGGGGACGAGCATGCAGGGCCAAGGGCGACAGGAGTGGGAGGCGTGTCAGGCGATGCCGCGGACAGGCCGGGCGGCCGGGCACGGGCGGCGAGACCCCAGGGACCGGCCGGGCACGGGCGCCGAGACCCCAGGGACCGGCCGGGCACGGGCGCCGAGACCCCAGGGACCGGCCGGGCACGGGCGCCGAGACCCCAGGGACCAGGCCCGGCTTTCGGCCGGAGCGACCCGGAGTCGCTGGATTTAACGTCCTCACAAGAACGGACTCGTCTTTTGATTTCATTTCTCTCGACGACGTTAGCCCCAAATTTATTTTTCTGCTCTTTAGGTATATTTAATATGGAAAGAAAATTAAATCGAATGAACTCATTCATTGTTTAACACTCACAGAAAAATTTAATAATTTCCACTAAACTGGAATTTCAAACAGATTTTTTTTTTTTTTAAACAGGACTTAGGGTTTTGGTAGAACATTGACATTTTTCCCTAATAAAAAATTATAATACTGTTACTTGAGCCAAAAAATATTTCTTTAATGAAGGAAGTGAGTACATCACAGAGTGACATAGTTATACGTCTCCATGGCTGACAAATTGTGTTACTGATTACCAGCCCCGTGGTTGTGGTTTCTGTGCTATTTCTAGCCATTTAGCTTTTTTATTTACCTTTCCATTGGGTCTTTTATCTTTTGTTAGTGGAAATTTGACTAATGAGCTGCCAAAGGCCCCCTCATGAAGGCATTTCGGAGGGGCAGAAATCCGAGCTGACAAATCGTTTTTAAACCGTTGTATATATGATCCTTAAAAAGCACCATTAATACACGTTGTGTTGTTTTGCTTTCAATTCTTCGCTGACATTTTGTATGTGGCAAGTTTTGTCTCTTTCATGCATGCTTCGCTCTCAGCGGGGCTCCCCCCCGCCCCCGGGGGTGGACACAGCCTCGGTGCTGGCAGGGACAGAGTGGGGACCCCGAACGTTGGCACCCCCTTGGCTGGAGCAGAACGGTCACAGCTATGGTTCTGTGGCACCCGAGGAGCAGCCGGTGGCCCAGGGCTGGGCGGGTGGGGGTGGTGAGGGGCCAGGCATGGCAGGATTTGCCAGGCGACACGGTTTCCAGATCCAGCTTCCGTCCCCTCCTGCCTCCTGCTCTCCCTGCTCGGGGTCTCCTGGGACGTCGCTTTGGGGCATCCCTTGGCGGACTCGCGTTTCTCCCTTCTTCTCTGTGGGGACACTTCCTCCTGTCGGTCACAGCACCGTTCTCGCCCGTTGTCGAGACAACATAGATGGCGGCACATGAAAGGCCCAGAAGAAGCCTTGGCCTGCGGCAACCGCTCGGTGAGTGTGGAGCTGCAGCCTGGAGGACCCCAAGGCTGCTCGTCCCTCCGACCTGTGAGGACCGGCCCCTGGGGAACCCAGACGAGGCTCCGGGTGGCTCTCCGCTCCCTGGGGAGAGGGCGGTGAGCTGCGCGCTGACAAAGCTGCACCAGGCCGGCTGGCTGAACTCAGAGCCTTCGCCCGGAGCCGGACGAGTGTCTGGCCACCCGGAATAGCGACGACTGCCAGGCGCAGGGTCCACTGCTGCACGGTGGACATGACTCCTCCGTTTCCTGTTCTGTCCCCACTCCCAGCACCTGCTGCACGGTGGACGTGACTCCGTTTCCTCTTCTGTCCCCACTCCCAGCACCTGCTGCACGGTGGACGTGACTCCGTTCCCTGTTCTGTCCTCCATCCCGGCCAAACGCTCGGGCTGAAACCAACTCCCCTCTGCAACCAGGTCCAGGAAGGACCAACGGGGTCCACTGGGAATGGCCGCCCGCACGGCCGGTGGGCTAGCTCCCCATCATCATTGAATCAGGTGGGACATCTTTACTCTTAGTACGTTATCAAATATGAATCCGAAGCAAGATGATTTGGTGTTGTAATTTTTTTTTAATCTAATACATTTCGTCCAATAACTACTCTATTTAAAAAGTCAGTTGAACTGATTTTGGGTTTGATGAACTAACTTGATCCAATTGGCAGTTGATCTGGCGGAGGCGGCCCATGTGGGAGATGTCATGCCTGGTCCGAGCTGAGCAGCCCACACGCCAAGGGCCACCTCGCCGTCCAAGGTCTTCAGCCCACGAGCCTGCACCCGCGCCCCACCGAGCCGCCCAGCCAGCCCCTGCCCACCGGCCTGGCTTTCTCTCGAACTTCAGCCCGGGCTCCATACTCCCTGTCCCTGTGACGTTCTCACAGAGGAGCTGGTGGGAGCCGGTGCCCCAGATACAAAATAAAAGTGGGACATCTTCTTGGAGACTCAATTTTAGTTGAAGATTTCTGAGAAAAAACCCACAGTCGTATGCGCATGTAAAAGGTATGAGTTGATAGACCGAACATCGGAGGAAGTTCACGGTAACTGTAGAGCCTGCTCCGTGGGCCTCTGGTAATGGGGTGACTTCCGGGCCCACGAGCATGGGACCCCCCCACCGCTCCGTCTGCTGGGCTGATGCTTCCCACATTCCACCCCCAAATCATAAGCTGTCCCAGTCCCCTGGCTTCACTTCTGGGGCTTCATAGCATCTAGGACTTGGGACACAGGGTGTCCCTTTGGGAGGGAGCCCTGGGGGTCTGTGCTGGCCGGTGTCCAGGGCTCGATGACCGTGACCATTCTGATTCTCAGCGAGCACGAGGCTGGAGGCGCTTCCGGTCGGGAGCATCGCGTCCGCCTGCCGCCGAGTCAGCTTCTTCCAGCCCCCGCTGCTCCTGCCGGCCCGTCCTCGCTCCCTCCCTCGGCGCCACACGGTCCCCTGCCCCTGGCCCGCCGACATTGTGTCTGGCGTCCGGGAAAGAGGGTCCTCCCCGCGAGGGCGAGTCTGATCCTTCTGACTCCGCGGTGTCGCCGGCCTCTGCCTCCTTCTCGCCACTCGTGCTGCACGGACCAGGAGGACGGAAGTGGCCGGAGGGTGCAGTCCCAGGAACGTGGTGACATGACAGAGCCACGTGTCAGGGCCTCAGCACTGTCCACCAGGACGCACGGTGTTTGAGAAGAACCCTTCGCACGACACGTAACGGGCGTGGGTCTTTTATATTTGGGGATTTCACTATTTTAAAATATTATGAAACTCGTGGACATTATTAGGAATTGCTGTCCGTTTGGACCCACATTTATTGAGTAGCTTCTCTATGGAAAGCA
>JAQQSQ010001736.1:0-12016 GCA_028627145.1 Eidolon dupreanum
CCCCGGCCCCGGCCCGGCCCGCCTGCTGCCGCAGCCCCGCCGCGCCGGGCCGCCGCCTCCGCCCCGCCGGGGTCCGGGGCCCGCGGCCGTGGGGCGGCGTTCGGGCGCCGCCGGTCCCGGGGCGCGCGGGCGGCTTGGCTCCTTTGTGGTGGTGTGAGCGGGGCGTTGCGCGCTCGGGCTGGCTTTTTAACTGGGAAGAGCGGGAAGAGCCCGGTGGTGTAAGTGTCAGAGGCAAGAAAAATCGGGGCTGCAGTGGGACCGCTAAGAAAGAAAATAAGCGAAGATGCACCCCCAATTCGGCCGCCCTAGGAGGTTAAATTCCTCGTCGGAGAATATCCCAGTAAGTGGGTATTTGAGGATGTAGCCTCTGGCTTGGGTGTTTTTTATACCCACCGGGAACTTGCGTATTCATCATTATGTAGACGCCAGATACTTAGGCTTGGAACGTGTGTGTGTGTTCTGGTGTGCGCGCGCCCTGAAACCTGGAACTTCAATTGTATTCTAGAATTTAAGGTGTTTTCCAGTACTCCTTGTTGCCACATAGATTATGAGCTCTTTATCCACAAACTTTTCTTCCACTAGAGGTTAGTGTGAACTATTGTGAGGTTTTTGTGATGGTAATGAATGTTCGATCTTGCAAATGATTTCTTTTTCTACAATGTTAAATAGATGATCGAAGTGGTTACCAAGAGCTTCCAGTTTGGGGGGTTTTGTTTTGTTTTGTTTTGTTTTGTTTTGTTTTTAACTCAATAGAATTTTCATCGGGGGTTGTGTCTTGAATTCTCTTTTTACTTCAACTAGTTAAAAATGGAAACAGCAGATAAATTACCTTGGGTTGAAAATAGCCGAGACGGACCTCCTTTGCATGTGATCAGCATAATAAGGTTAACTTTACACAAAACATCCTCAAGGTTTTTTTTTAATGGAAATGATTTAATGGGTCGTTTCTGTTCTGCCACTCTCCAAAGCCTAAAACCATCACTCCGAAGCAAGCAGCCTCTCTTCCCACCTCCAATATTTTAGTCGAAAATATCTTTCCCTTTCTTGGGTCTAGAATTACGAGCCCTTTGTAGGAAGTGGGGGTGGGTGGAAATCGTGTTTTATTCAGGGTTTCTGACAATGAATGGATACATAGTGAGAGCAGCTGTGTTCTCTAAATTACCTCAAAACACTGAGAGGTTATCGCAACTACCTTGGAGAGCTACCAAGTAAAGCTTGAGTTCCTGATTTTGTTCGGTAACCCCAATTTACTCCAACCTTCTTCACACGTTTTTCAGTGAATCCGAAACCCAGAATGATGAAAACTTCACAAAGTCATGTAGCAAGGTGGCCTAGCAAAGCCTAGGGCAGAGGGTGACCTTCGATCCTCTCCAGTGCTTACCACAACACTAGTGTAAAACCAAGTTTATTTCAGAATTCTGAATATCAGTTCGCGTTAACATTTTATATGTAGTATGGTAGCAAATTGCATATAAAAATTTGAGGATGAAATCTGCAGCACAATTAGTTACTGGCATCTGTAAGTTTGATTATGAGTGTGTCTAATTGTTTTCAAGCTTGGTTAACTCTTGGCATTAAAAACAATATAAGAAATGAATATTACAAAAATTGATAAATTTCTTTATTTTTATTATGACTCTTGGGTTTATTCACCTTGATAAAAATCCATTGCAGCATGGACAAAGTAATAAATGGAGTTAAAATTTCATGCAACATTGCAAAGTGGGAAAAGTAGGACATATGTGTGAGTATGTAACTATAGAACTATATTTCAATTAGATCTTGGTTCTTATCCAACTAAGAGAAAGGGGAAAAGTTACTTTTTAGAAAATTAGACTATTTAAAAATATATTTAAGATATATTTCTCACAAAAAGTATGTCCTAGAGATTTACATTTTATTAAAACAGCACTTCTATGTAGAATATAATGGAAAAGTCAAAAACATTATTTCTTTTGACCTTTGTTTCTACATGTAATCTTAAGAAAGCTTACAGACATGAAACATTTTGTTCAGGCGGCTCAGTAGAAACGAATCGACATCAGTTAAACAGAGTAGGATAGAAACCTGTGAGAAAACCCAAGATTAATTTACCGAAATAGTTCCTTAATGATTAACTTTTTTTTAAAGACGCAGAAATGATTTCTTGTCATATGAATTTTCAGTCCTATAAAGTTGCCAGTAGAAGGGTGGGGATATAGAGGTCTTAAGTTTTTCCTTTTCCTTTTTTGTTTTAATTGAGTAGCTATTTCATTAGTAAAGAATTCTATTTTCTTATTGTAGCTTGGTGTGTGCCTTGCCTAGTTTCACTTGATACTCTTCAGGAATTATGTAGAAAAGAAAAACTCACATGTAAATCGATTGGAATCACCAAAAGGAATCTAAACAATTATGAGGTGGAATACTTGTGTGACTACAAGGTAGTAAAGGTAAGGCAAAAAATCTAGCCCCTTAAAAGAGACCTAATCAGACTTCAGTGTTTCATATTTCTGTAAAATAAAAAGAACCTTAAAAGTAAGCAAAGCTCTTCTTAATGTTTAAAATTCTAAGCCAAATAATTTTATGTCCTGTCATCTATATTGCCAAATAACACAGAGAATTTTGAAGCATAAAATGTTCTTACATTAGAATATTTTAAGGTGCTTATGGCATTCTACATCCAACTCTTGATTATCTCCATGTGGTTTACGAGAGCAAATGTTTTATCTCAGATTGGCTTCTCCTGTCATTCATTTTATTCCTGAATCATATTTCCCCACTATCACCTGAAACGAACTTAGCAATTCAAACCAATTTTAGTGTTACTGAGTCCCCTCATGAAGCATCACCATTTTATTTCCTTTCATCACGTCCAGCTCCAGATATCAGTGAGGGTCCATGGTGTTGTAATAGAATGGCCTGGAGTTTGAAATTCTTTCTAGCCGATGTTTAGTGTCTTATAACTTCAACAAAGTCACTTAACTTCTCTGAGCCTTTATTCCTATTCCTTTTCAAAATGACAGGGTTCTTCTAAGAAGTTCTTTCAATCTAAACTTTACAATATATTCTCGAGTAATCATTTCTCTATAGCTTACTCCCTCTCCAAGAACTGTTTTGGTCATTAGTCTCAGTTCTACCAGGTAATCAGAAATCTTGTTTAATTCTTTGTTTTCCTTCTAAAGCTTCCATATCAATTCAGTCATTAAATCCAGTTCTTCCTTTGAAACATCCATCTTCTTCTGGTATCACTGCGTTAATCACTCAGTGGGATTTTGTGATCAAGCATTTTACCAACACTTTGCAACCTTCAATCCCAAAACAGCCCAGTCATCTGCCATCTGAGTTCATAAACTAGCTGAGAATATCATATAATCACACATGCTGGCTCCATGAAAGCTTATTTCTATTTTCACACTGCTCAGTTCTACTTGACAAGCTTTTTATCCTTTGTTTTGTTTTCCCATTCTTGTCAGCAATTTTCTCAACTTTTACTACTTTTCTGGACTTTCTACTCTTATCTCTCACCCTCATATATGAGCTGCAGACCTCCTTTATCTCAGTAAACAATAGGATCCTTCAAGTATGAACTCTGAACTCACCTTTACACTAGTTACCTATATCTTTGCTCATTTTTAGTTTCAGAGGTGTCACATTTTTCTTTTTTGTTCCTATGGATCCCTTTAGGACTTTGCTTAATCTGTGATGTCTTTTTTTTTTGTATCAGGCTCCCTTTTTCCACTAATTCATCTCAACTGTTAAACTGTTACATTCAAATCTTCCCTAACCTTGAAAAATCTTTCTTTGACCTTACCTCCCCACTCAAGCATTTCCTGTTAACTTTTTAAAATAGATTTATTGAAATACAATTCATATTCCATGCAGTTCACCAATTTAAAGTGTATAATTCAAAGCTTTTAGTATACTCAGAGTTATTCTAAATTTGATTGTGGCAATGGGTACACATTTTTATTACCCCAGACAGAAACCCCACACTGCTTAGCCATCACTCCCCAAATCTCTCCATTTTTTAACCCCCTACCTGCCCCAACCACCAATCTACTTTCCATCTCTGTAGGTTTGCTTATTTGGACATTTCATAAAAATAGAATCATACGGTAGGTATGTGGTCCTTTGTGATTGGCTTCTTTCACTCAACCATAACGTTTTTGAGGTTGTAGCATATATCAGTACTTCAGTCCTTTTTATTGCCAATTATTCCATTGTATGGATAGATCACATTTACTTATCCACTCATCACTTCTTGGACACTTGGATTATGTGTGTTTGGGGGCTATTATAAATAATACTGTTATGAATATTCATAGACAAGTTTTTGTGTGGACATGTTTTCATTTCTCTGGGGGATATACACCTAGAAGTTAAATTGCTGGGTCATATGATATCTTTGTGTTTAACCATTTGAGGAACTGCCAGACTTTTTCAAAGCGACAGCACTATTTCACATTCCCACTAGCAGTATTTGAGGGTTTCAACTTCTCTACATCAGCGCCAACACTGGTCATTATCTGACTTTTTGATTGTAGCAGTCCTAGCATGTATTTAGTGATACCTCTTAATTTGTACATCTTGATGGCTATTTCTCTTATGGCTAATGTGTTAAGTGTCTTTTCATGTGCTTATTAGCCATTTGTATATTTTGGAGAACTTTCTATTCAGACCCTTTTCCCATTTTTAAAAATTGGGTTGTCTTTTTGTTATCAAATTATAATAGTTCTTTATATATTCTAGATAGCCCCTTATCAGCTATCCAATTTTCAAAACTTTTGTAAATTGACTTTTCACTTCTTATTAACTTTTTAACCCACTTTATTCTGGTTCATGTTTCTATCAGTGACCTCCTAATTGCCAACTTTGAGTACTTCAGATTCAACTCTGCTTCTTTGCAACATTTAACATTGTCGGCTACCCTTCTTTGAAACTCTTGTCTACGGAAAGACTTTCTAGTTTCAGATTCTGGCTCTACCATTTTAGTTGTGTCCATCAGTAAATCACTTCACCTCTCTGTTCTTCAGTTTATACCTATGAAGTGAGAGTAATTATAATAGCCATCTTATAGGGTTATTATTAGTGTTAAAGGAGTTGATACAGATAAAATGCTTACAACAAAGTCTGATCTGTGGTGTTCTTACTGTGGAAGTGTTGCTGTCATTATGGTTATGCATCTCTATCTCCACAGCTTTTTTCCACCTGTTTTTCTTGCTATCCCCAGTCTCCTTTACTGTCTCTTATCTGTCCTTCCTCCAAAATGTAGATAATCTCCAAGGCTTTGTCCTTGGCCATCTTCTCACCTTGAAGTTGCTCTGTAGATGATCTCTTTCCCAATGGTTTCTAATTAACATCTATTTGGCTCAGGACGCCCAAATCTTTGTGAGATATCAACCTTTTTCTGGGCTTCATTTTAAACTAGACATCCTACAGGTGTACCCAAATTCATTATATTCAAAACTGCACCTGTTTTCCTCCCTCAAATCTGAATCCTGATCTAGTGTTCCTTTTTTAGGTTAACAAAATCATCTCCCAGTTACCTCGCTTTATAATTTGATACATTTTAATTCTCCCTCCCTTCCTACTCTCGAAATCTAATCAATCATCAGATTATATTATCTCTTTCTCTGTATTTGTCTTTGTTCATTCCTGTTATACTTTCTCAGAGGTAGTTACCTACAATTCTGTGCTTAATTTAAAGAGCTACCAATACTCTTACAAAGAATTCTTGAGTGTTGTTGTTTGGTTTTGGATAGCTTTTACTGTTTAGGTTCTCTTCCTCCTCCTCAATCCTTCTGGTTTCTTTTTTGGAACAAGGAGCCTTACACTGCACACTTAAATCTCAACATGCCACTTATATCTCTCATTTCTACTCTTGCCTCATACAAATTATTTATTAAATTTTTAACAAATTTTCTATTGCAATTCACACACAATACTATATTAGTTTCAGTTGTATGACATAGTAATTGAACATATAGTTTATGAAGTGATAACCCTGATAAGTCTAGTACCCATCTGACACCATACATAGTTACTACAATGTTATTGATTATATTCCCTATGCTGTACTTTATATCCCTGTGACTTTTTATAACTGGTAATTTGTACCTCTTAATCCCTTCACCTTTTCAAACCCATCCCCCTCCTATCTAGCAACCATCAATTTGTTCTCTGTATCTATGAGTTTTTCTATTTTGTTTGTTCGTTGTTTTTTTTTTTTTTTTTTCATTTCCACATATAAAGGAAATCGTGCGGTATTTGTCTTTCTCTGACTTATTTCACTTAGCACAATACCCTCTAGGTCTATTTATGTTGTCGCAAATGGCAAGATTTCCTTCCTTATGGCTGAGTAATATTCCATTGGATTGGATATAGGTGCCACGTTTTTATTCATCTATTGATGGATACTTAGGTTGCTTGCATATTTGGCTATTGTAAATAATGCTGCAGTGAACATAGGGATGCGTATATCTCTTGAATTAGTGTTTTGTTTACTCAGAAGTGAAATTGCTGGTCATATGGTTCTATTTTTAAGTTTTGGGGAAACTCCATACTGTTTTCCATAGTGGCTGCACCAATTTACAGTCCCATTAGCAGTGCATGAGGGGTCCATTTTCCCCATGTCTTTGGCAACACTTGTTTGTTGATTTATTGATAATGGACATTCTGAAGGTGTGAGGTGATATTGTGGTTTTAATTTGCATTTCCGTGATGATTAGTGACGTTGAACGTCCTTTCATGTGTCTGTTGGCCATCTGTATGTCCTCTTTGGAGAAATGCCTATTCAGCTCCTCTCCTATTTTTTAATTGGATTGTTTGTTTTTCGATAAGTTGTATGATTCCTTATATATTTTAGATATTAATCCCTTATTGGATGTATCATCGGCAAATATCTTCTCCCATTCAATAGGTTGTCTTTTTCGTTTCGTTGATGGTTTCCTTTGCTGTGCAGAAACTAGTTCGATGTTTCATTTGTTTATTTTTTCCTTTGGTTCCCTTGAGACATATCCAAAAAAATATTACTAAGAGCAATGTCAAAGAGTTTATTGCTAATGTTTTCCTAGGAGTTTTATGGTTTCAGGTCTTAAACATTTAAATTTTTAATCCATTTTGAGTTTATTCTTGTATATGGTATAAGTGATCCAGTTTTATTCTTTTGCATGTATCTGTCCAGCCTAATTTATTTCCAACGTAATTTGTTGAAGAGATTGTCTTTACCCCATTGTATATCCTTGCCTCCTTTGTCAGAGGTTAATTGACCATATAAGCATTGGTTGTTTTATGGGTTCTCTAATTCTGTTCCATTGATCTGTGTGTCTGTTTTTATGCCAGTCCCATGCTGTTTTGATTACTATAGCTTTGTAGTATAGTGTGATATCAGGTGTTGTGGTACTTCCAACTTTGTTCTTCTTAAGATCACTTTAGCTATTTTAGGTCTTTTGTGCTTCCATACAAATTTTAGGATTGTTTGTTTTAGTTCTGTGAAAAATGTCATTGGTTTTTTGATAGAGATCGCATTGACTCTATAAATTGCTTTGGGTAGTTTCTGTTTCTAGTCTGATTGCTCTAGCTAGGACTTCTAATACCATGCTGAATAACAGTGGTGAAAGTGGACATTCTTGATTTGTTCCTGATCTTAGAAAAAGTTTTTCACTGTTGAGTATGATGTTAGTTGTGGGTTTATCATAAATGGTCTTTATTATGTTGAGGTATGTTTCTTCTAGACTTACTTTGCTGACAGTATTTTTTTAAATCATAAATTGATGTTGGATTTTGTCAAATGATTTTTCTGCATCTATTAATCTGATCATATGATTTTTATCCTTTATTTTGTTTATGTCATGTATCATGTGAATTGATTTGCAGATATTGAACCCACCTTGCATCTCAGGGATATATCCCACTTGATCATGGTGTATGATCTTTTTAATGTATTGCTGGATTTGGTTTCTTAATATTTTGTTGAGGATATTTGCATCTGTGTTCATCAGGGATGTTAGCCTATAATTTTTTTTTTTTGTACTGTCTTTATTTACATTTGGTTTTTAGGATAATCCTGGCCTCATAAAATGAGTTTGGGAGACTTCTCTCCTGTTCAGTTTTGGAAGGGTATGAATTGATTCTTCTTTGAGTATTTGGTAAAATCACCTGTGAAACCATCTGGTCTGGGGCTTTTGTTTGTTGAGAGTTTTTGATTAGTGATTCAGTTTAATTAGTTTTTAGTGTTCTTTTCATATCTTCTGTTTCATCCTGATTCAGCCTTGGAAGATTGTCTAAGGAATTTATCCATTTCTTCTAGGTTGTCCAATTTGTTGGCATATAATTATTCATAGCATTTCCTGGTAATCTTTTGTATTTCTGTGGTGTTTATTGCTTCTCTTTCATTTCTGATTTCATTTATTTGAATCCTCTTTTTTTCTTGATGAGTCTGACTTAATGTTTATCAGTTTTATTTATCTTTTCAGAGAGCCAGCTCTTGGTTTCATTGATCATTTTTATTGTTGTTTTTTTTTTTTTTTCCAACTATTTTGCTTATTTCCACTCTGATCTTTATTATTTCGTTTCTAATACTTACTTTGGGCGTTGTTCTTTTTCTAGTTCCTTTAGGTGTATGGTTAGATTATTTATTTGAGATATTCTTATTTCTTAAGGTAGGCCCACATTGCTATAAATTTTTCTTTTTTCTTTTTTAATTTTTATTATGGTAATATTGGTTAATGAAATCCAGTAAGTTTCAGGTGTACAGTTCAACAGTAAGGCATATATATATACCTTGCATTGTGTACTCGCTACCCATAGTTAAATTAATTTCTGTCACCACACATTCGACCCCTTTTACCCCGTCTGTTCTAGAACTGGTTTGGCCGTGTCCCATAGATTTTAAGTTGTTGTATTCTCATTTTCATTTGTCTCCAGGTATCTTTTGATTTCTTCCTGGATCTCGTTCTTAACCCATTCATGTTTAGTAGCATGTTGTTTAGCCTCCACGTGTTTAGTGTTTTCAGTGTTCATCTTGATTGCTGGTTTCATACTGTTGTGATCGGAGAAGATTCTTCATTTGATTTCAAGCTTCTTAAATTTATTGAAACTTGTTTTGTGGCTTAATATGTCTCTATTGGAAAATGTTCCACGTGCACTTGAAAAAGAATGTATTTTTTGCTGCTTTTGGGTGAATTGTCCTAAAAATATCAGTTAAGGCCATCTGACCTAATGTGTCATGTAAAGCCAGTTTCCCTGTTGATTTTCTGTCTGGATTACCTATTCATTGATGTCAATGAGGTGTTAAAGTCCCCTGCTGTGGTTGTATTACTGTCAGTCTCCTTTTAAGTCCGTCAGTATTTGCTTTATATAGTTAGATGCTCCTACATTGGGTCTGTAGATGTTTAGGAGTTTCTTGTTGGATTGATTCCTTTGTCATTTTGAAAACCCCTTCTTTGTCTTTTGGTACAGCCTTTGTTTGAAAGTCTATTTTGTCTGATATAAGTGTTGCTACCCCAGTTTTTTTTTCATTTTCATTTGCATGAAATGCGTTTTTCCATTTCTTGCTTTCAGTCTGTGCGTCTTTCAATCTGAAGGTGTGTCTCTTGCATGGATCTTGTGTTTTTCCATTGGAGCATTTAGTCCATTTATATTTAAAGTTATTATCGATAAGTGTGTAGTTATTGCCATTTTATTAATTTTTTAATGATTTTTTTGTTGTTCTCTTTGGGTTCATCTCGTTTGGTATTCTTTGCTTCCTTGACTTGTATGTCTGCTTCCTTCACCAAGTTACGGAAGTTTTCAGTCATTATTTCTTCAAACAGGTTTTCAATCTCTTGTTTGCTCTCTCTTATTGTGGTACTCCTATGATGTGAATAGTGTTATGCTTGATGCTGTCCCAGAGGTCTCTTAAACTGCCTTCATTTTTAAAAATTCTTTTTTCATTTTGCCGTTCTATTTGGGTGTTTACTGCTATCTTGTCTTCCAGATTGCTGATTAGATCCTCTGCTTCATCTAATCTGCTGTTGATTCCCTTGATTCCCTCTAACGTATTATTCATTTCAGTTATTGTAGTCTTCATTTCTGACTGGTTCTTTTTGATGGTTTCTGTCTCTTTGTTGAGGTTCTCACTGAGTTCATCTATTCTTCCTCTGAGTTCATTGAGCATTCTTATAACCAATGTTTTGAGCTCTCTCTGTGGTAGATTGCTTGTCTTCGTTTTGTTTAGTTCTTTTTCTGGAGTCTTGTCCTGTTTTTCATTTGGGACATGTTTCTTTGTCTCCTCATTTTAGCTCACTCCCTATGTTTTTTTTCAATGAATTAGGTAGAACTACTATGTCTCCCAGTCTTGACAAAATGGGAGTAGATTTCCTATAAGGTCCTGTGTGTAGTCCCCCTGTTCACCTGAGCCACGTGCTCCAGGAATGTCCCTCGTGTGGGCTGTGCATGCCTTCCTGTTATAGTTGAGCCTTGATTGCTGCTGGCACATCAGTGGGTGGCATTGACTCTCAGGCCGGCTGACTGTGAGGGCTAGTGGTGACCACAATGGATAAACCGTCATACGGGGGCTGACCCCATGGAGCAGGAGTGGCTTTAGCGAGACGCTGGTGGCAGCCAGTTCCGCCCTTTTGGTGCGTTGTTTGTGGAACTGGTTGGGTGGTGCTCTAGTGTAGTCTGAAGCTGGCCCCCGGGTATGTTGGTTTTAGAGGCTCTTGGGGGGCTCTGGTGCAGGCCAAAGTCAGCTGCCATTTCTGCCAGCTTTGAGGCCACCCAGGGGGAGCTGCAAAGTGATCTGTGCTTGACTGCCACTTGCACTGGACTTGAGCGTGCTTGGCATAGACTGTGCTGCGAACTGAGGCCATGTTGGGACCCTCGTGTGGCACCATGATGTGAGCCGAGACCAGCTGCCTCTTATGCTGGGTTTAGGTCGCTTAGTTGTAGCTATATTCTAAAGCAAACACTGACTGTAGCTTATGCCAGTCTTGGGGGGCCACCTGATGGTAGTTACAACGCAAGTAGAGACTGGTGGCCACTTGTGCCAGGCTTGGGGCCACTTCGCAAGAGGTACAGGGCATGCCGAGGCCGGCTGCTCCTTCTTGGAACTTTGAGAGATTTTCAGAAAGTTTGCAGTGAGCCAAGTCAGTCCACTTGCGTGGAAAAGCCTCTGGAAGTGCTCAGGCTCAGCATGTGAGTTGGGTGAAGTGGGGCCTTGGAAGCACCAGGGCGGGGTGAGCAGTGTTAGCTAGGTGAATGGAGAGGGAGCTCACATTCTGGCGCCCACCTGCTTCTGCCATCTGGGCATGGGGCCGACTCAACGGGGAGCAATGGCACCTACCAGCCCTTTCGTTCCCGTAGAGAGCCACCCTGACTCCTGTGCCTCCAGCCCTCACCCCGAAGCCAGTCCATTCAGTTTCTCACTGTATGTCCCTGTATGTCACTCATTGAGCTGCTGTCCCTATGCTGAGCCCAGAGAGTTTCTGAGAGAAAGAGTCCGTACACAGTGTCAGGACAACGTGTTGGTCTCCAGCAGCCCTCTGTCTTCCTCATGTGCTGGTTTTCACAGCCAGATGTTGTGGGGACTCCTCTTCCCAGAACTGGTACCTTGGGCTGCAAGCCAGGTGTGTTGCTGTGAGCCCTCACTCCTCAGTGGGGACCTCCACAGCTGAGATATCCCTCCCGATTCTTAATTGCCACAGCATGGGTGTGGGACCTGCCCGTCGAGCATCTCTGCGCCTCCTACCAGTCTCATCGTGGCTGTATATCTCAAGGTATAGGACTTAATGTTCAGCTGGTCTGAGGTGGTTCTTACTGATGATTGTTCTTTAATTTAGTTGCAATTTTGATGTCATGGGAGGAGGTGAGCATAACATTTTCCTACTCCATCGTCTTGACTGGAAGTCCATATTATTTAATCTATAACTCAGTATAACTCTCCCCCCTCCCTCCTCTCCCCTCCCTATCTTTCCCTCCCACTTTGTCTCTCCCCCTCTCTCACTCATACAGATTTAGAGCAGGTGAAAGATTTTATGACCCTGTCCTTGTGTGTTCT
>JAQQSQ010001737.1:0-12016 GCA_028627145.1 Eidolon dupreanum
GGCTCACTTGGGAAGAAATGTATCACCACAGTAATGAAATGTGCAGTTGAGATCCTTCAGAGAAAACCCCAGACCTAGAAAGTTTCGCTGGTGAACTCTACCAAACATTTAAGGAAGAAACAATAAAATATTTGCAGAATGTCTTCTACCATAAAGAAATTTTGAGGATACTTTCCAACTCAATTTATCAGGCGAACGTTACCCAAAAATCCAAACCAAAGACAAGAAAATAAAACTGCAGACCGATATCGTTCATGAACACAAATACAAAAGTCCTTAAAAAACGTTAGCAAAGTGAGCCCAGCTTTGTAAAATATGGGTTTTATTCTGGAAATGGAAGGCTGGTTCAATATTCAGAAATCAATATAATAAATCATACTAATAGGTTAAAGAACTAAAAGCATGCCATTTCATTACATGCAGAAGAAAACATTTGATGCAATTCAATATTCGGTAAAAGAAACTGTCCTCAAGCCAATAAAATAGACCTGCAAAATACCTACAGCTAACATATATTTATTGGTGAAAGACTGAACACTTCCTAAAATCAGCATCAAGACAGGAATGCCCCCTAAGCCCACTGTTGGTTATTCTAGGTAGTGCAATAATGGAAGAAAAAAAAAAAAAAAAGGCAAATAACCTATAAATAAAAAATGAAACTTTATTCACAGACAGCTCAATTGTTTAAATAAAAAATCCAAAGGAACCTACCAGAAAGCTGCTAAAACAGATAAGTGAGATTAGCAAATAAATATTTTAAAACCAATTACATATCTATAAGCGAGCAATGAATAATTAGAAATTGAAAATTTAAAATACCCCATTTTCATTAGCACCAGAAAACTTAAGATAATTGTGTATCAGTCTAACAGAGCGTGTGCACGCGCTGCACGCCAAACCTCCAACACTTAACGAAAGGGGACATCGGTCAATGTAGTGGCGGTCCATGCTCGTGAACTGGGGGACTCCCTAAGGCGAGACTGTCAATCCTCCCCAAATGAATGTATATATTTTAAAATATAATTTGAGTCAAAATCACACAGCATTTGTTAGTAAGAATTGGCAAACTATTTCTAAAATTTTAGTGATGATTCAAATGAACAGAAGAGGCCAAATGATTTAGAAAAAGGGAGAACAAACTTGGTCTCTAGGCTCCCACCACCTTCCCTTAAGGCTGCTTCTAGAGCTGCGGTAGAGATGCTAGCGTGGTGTTGGCGAAAAGAGACGGGAATCGGGGACGGAGAAGGTCCAGAAAGAGACCCGCTAAAATGTCAAGTGATTTTCTCCAAATTGCAAAGGTCATTCCACTGAGGAAGAATAGTCTTTTCAACGAAGGGTGCTGGGGGCATCCGTATGTAAAAATGTTGAACTTTGGCCCACACCTTGCAATGCAGACAAAAGTTATCTCAAGATGGGTTATGGACCTAATGTTAAAACATATCAGATTTCTAGAAGTGAGCATAGGAGAAAAACTTTGTGACCTTGAATTCAGCAATGGTTTCTTTGGGATAACACCAACAGCACTACACTTAAATGAAAAAATAGAATTAATTGAAATGAAGAATTTAAGAGTTTTAAAAAATACTATTAAGAAAACAAAAAAGCAAGCTATTTACTGAAAGAAAATATTAGCAAAACACATATTGAATAAATAATTAGCATTCAGAATATACAACGAACTCTCACATTTCAGTGGCAAAAAGGCAGCAGCAATAAAAAAAACTGGCCAAAAGATCTGAACAGACATTTCCCCAAATAGGATATATAAATAGCAAATAAGCACATGAAAAATGCACAACATCTGCAATCATTAGAGAAATTCAGATTAAACCACAGTGAGATACCACTGCATGAATAAACAGCAAACAAGACCAGCCATGTAAGTTCTGAGGAAATGGAACTCTCCCCCACCACTGGCAGGATGCACATGGCGTGGCCCCTTCGGGAAAAAGTCTCCACAGTGGCTGTCTTTGTAATCCTCGCCCCCCCCCGCCCCCCCGCCAAAGCTGGAAACACATAAAGGGACACATTTACCCACTCTCTTATTTTACTAGAGATCTTTTGATAGTAAACATATTACAAATAACGACCGATAAGGATTTTGCATATTACAGATGGAAGTTTTTCAAATTGTTGACACTATTTTTTTTTGTACCTCGATGAACTTTCTCATTCTTTTAAAAATTAAAGTCCACATTCATCCTAGGACCCCAGTCCCTTCAGTTCATCCTCACATGACAAACTCCAGGAAAACTTTAAAATGTTTATAAAGAGCATGACTGAAATTCTTGCATGCTCTTTCAGCAGAGCTAAATTGAGGATATAATTAGTTCCTTTAAAAATTCAGTTGGCTCAACTTATTTTCAAAAGAGGAAATTCCGAGGCTTTGAAAAGCTCATCTGTGTCACAGAGAAAACATTTTCTAAGCAGGAAAAGTCTTTCTGACTATGCAAAATATCAAATTTTCAATCGCATGTCTCAGGATTATCTCTTATCCAAAGAATTTTCCTTCAGTCAGAATGATTCAGAAACGTGGGCGGACAAGTCACGGTCACGTCAGATGCTTATCCAAAAAACTGTGAACACCCCAAACTATATTCGATGATTTTCTTAGGGCAAAACGGTGCTTTTTAAAGTAAGCTCTGCCTTTGCTGTGCTTTGAGGATTCAGCCTGAAGATGACCATGCCCAGCACACTGGGCTAGCAGCTCCTTCCAGGGGTCTGTAGACAGACACACTACTGGTGCTAGCTGTCCATATTCTTTTGAGAGCAAATGCCAATGATTCTTTTACATTTGTATTTATCTCTACATCTCATTTAAACTCTATAGTAATGTAAACAGAAGAAGAAAAAGGATAGTTAGATGGGAGTCGGGTCATCTGCAACAGCAGGGGGTGAGCCTGGAGGGCGTGACGCCAAATGAAGACACATTCTGAAAGCCATTTCATAGAGCTGAGACTCATTTTTGTTCGTTTGTGGCTGTATTTACTGGTTAGGCTGGTTTTTTCCTTTTTCTTTCTAAATTACCTTCCAAGTTGTACTTGTAACATTGGAGAAGCCGCACTGAGGTTTCGAATACCACTCCTAATTACCGATAAAGCATCATTTCAGTGAATGTAATTAAAAGTGAACTCTTAACAAAGCAACACCCCCATTTTGGTGGGTGCACCAAAGAGGCTTAGGTTTATTAATTTTGTTAAAATTCGGCCAGCAGACAACCACTCTGTGGTTAAAAGACTACCTGCACTGCCTATTTGTAGATGGCGGGAGGAGCTCCCCGCCTGTCACATGCGCTGTCATTATCTCACTTACAGAAATCAGATAAAAGCTGCATCGATCGTCATCTCGGCAAAAACACAATGCTGGGTTCTTTTGGGACGGCAAAGTGGTGTGACACAGGGTTCTTGCACTCAGCAAATTATATTATGTATATGAAGTCAAGATTGAAATAGGATTTTTTAATACAACTAAAACTATAAATAATTCGATGATGCCAAAGGAGCTGGCACCACACAGACTTGATTTATGAGAAAAAAACAAGACAAAACCATTGTTTGCATGAAGAGGAGGAAGAGGTAACTTGTGTCTGACCAGGCAAGGAAGATTGATGGAGGGGACAAGCGAGCCCCACTGCCATAAAATGGAACTGGTGTTGACTTGGGCAGAAGTGGGATATGAGAACGGAAAGGTGGATCACAGCCCACAGGACCAGGCTTTGGGTTCTCGGTCACTGTGCTCATCTGAGGACGACAGGTCACCTCGTCTTCGATCCCAGCCATGGAACGTTTATTCTAAAAGTGTCATTCAAGAGAGACTGGACACAGTAAACTCTGAGCGCTGTGGACACGGAGGGTTCACCCTGACCTTGGAGTGAGAGCGGGTCGGGAAGGGGAAGCACAGTCGCCTCCCTGGTGCCATGTATGTGTGCTCACTGCCCTTAGCAGGAGCACCGCAGGTGAGCACGGAGCAGGCCGAGGGTACACGAACCCCCCGGCAGCATCCACAAGCAATGGCAACTCGACAGAGACGGTCGGGCCCGTGCTCTGACCATCCCTAGCCTAGCAGGAACGACTGGGCTGAGACACACTTCACCCTCTCGCCTGCCCTGCCGACATCAAGGGGTCTTTATAAAATTTAAATAAAATGATAACGTGTGTAGAAGCTATGAATGTACCTCCCCAAACAGTACAAAGTCCAAAATACCGTTATAAATAAATATTTATGTAAGTCAGGAAAATGACAAGTCTGCAGGGTGTCTGAATAACTTGGAAATCGACGTCCATGTGACACCCAAGCTGTTAGCTCCTCCTCGGTCGTCCTGGGTTCAGGTGGCTGCCCCGGTCCCTGCTCTGTGTGGCAACCCCGGACGCGGTGTTTGCCCTGCTACTCTTCTGTATTTTCAATCAACAGAGAGAAAGACAGACAAATCAGGCAGGTGGGGGTTAATATAGTCATTACCACAGAAGCCATCGGAAAACAAGGCTTGCTTGTGTGGCGACGACGTTCTTACTGATACAATGACAAACCCACAAAACTTAGTGTCAAAAAATGGCTGGAATCAAGGCTTTGAAACCTCTTAGCCCTAGTAATTGCCGCCAAGTCACGAGTCCTTGTTCGAACCTCGATTTTATCATCTGTGAGTGGAACCCTACATACACTGCTGGTGCCGTTCTGTGGGCCACCGACAGCATGTGATCGTCTCCACATATTTCAAGTGGTGTAGGCACCTGGCCGAGTAAGCATTAAAACAGCAACAGTGCGCAGTAATATTCTCGAGATGACGAGACTGAGTAACTCAAGCGTGAGAGGTGCCAGCACGCTCAGTGTAGACCCCGGCAACAAGCGCATAGTTTGGTAATTTGACCCTTGAACACAATTATGTGTACTTGTACATTTTTCTTCATTGTTTTAGTCAACCATGCACGTGGGTATCTTTCTTCCAGTCGTACCATTTTATCATATTGTACAAAGAGAACGTATCTGGGTTGCCCTCGGTTGTTTGTATATTTATAATCTGGCCTAAATGTATTAGCTTGACTAGAGAATCTTATATCATTGCCCTGAGTATTCCTTCTCTGTCCACATCACCCATTTTATCTTCTTTCCTGTTTATTCGAGCTTCAGGTTACCGAGTAGTTAGGTAAGTTCTGATTTTAGAAGCCACCATCCTCCTCTGGTCCAGATAAAGAGACAGAGTGTTCTTCAGGCCAGTGTGACCGAGAGAGGTTTGCGTGCTTTTTTGTAGATAAACTTCAGGGAGTAAAGGGACAGCTACATGGGAAACTATGTCACTCAGTTTTAGATCTGTGCGTGAATTTGAAGACAGATGCTAAAAATTAAGATGTAGTTTCGAGTGTCCCCATGCACACTATTCTTCCTCCACTTTTAAAGAAACAGCTTTCCAAGCCCTGTCGACGGGGCCTGCTTCCTCTCCACCTCCCCCTTTCTCAGGGGAGGCATCTCGGTTTCTGCTCCAGGCTTTCCCCACCCTCAAAGTTGGCTTGTTCCAGGAGCAGCTAGACGCCCTGCGGCCTGGGCTGGGTCCTGAGCTCCCCGGTGCAGCCTTGCCCTGTCGCCCCGTCCTGCTCCCTGTGGGCTGTGTCAGGGACCCCGTCAGAGCGATGCCCACGACTCTAATGACTGGGGAGGAAACGGGGCAGGAGGCTCAGGACTCTGATGAGCTGGTTGCAACCAAAAGGGAAGTCGGCCTGAGTCTGAGGGGGCAGGTCTGACGACAAGGCTCCCATGAGGCTGCTTTCGAAGCCTGAACGTCCCTGAACTTCTCCGAGTTACGCATGTCCCTTATTCCCCCTTTATAGCTTTAGCCAATGCCACTTGATGTCTGCAAGTTGCATTTTTGTTACGTGGATGCATTTGCTAACATAACTGACTCGTGACCTTTAATTTACAGATCGCACGCGATGATCCGCTCCCGCATTGGCCTCACGTACTTCTGACTGTGTGCGAGGAAGCCCGGGCAGTTTTAGGTGAGAACTGTGCGCGATCGGAACCTCTAAAACCACAGCGTTCACCCCTCGTTTCATCGACGAGAAGCTGAGGCCATCGGAAGTCATTGGAATCGTCCAACTTCATAGACTTGGTTAACGACCTAGTTAAGCTCAAAAGTCAGGTGTCCTCGGCACAGGAATCACTTGTCCCAGCACGGAGCATTTCCGTTGTCTTCCCTGAGCTGTGAGAGCCTGGTGCAGGCAGCCACACCGGCCGGGAGCGCTGGGCCGAGGCGGGGGCACCAGGCGGCTGCCTGGCTGCAGCCCAGAGCCGAGCTGCAGGGACAGGCCGCCAAGGGGGTGGCGATGCCACAGTGCACAGTAGAGACACGGCCCTTGCTCAGGGGTCAGAGGTCAGCGGCGAAGATGGAGACTTGGACGAGTGAGCGCCTGGTCGGGGTACTGGGGGGCCAGGGGTCTCGTGGTTTCAGCAGAGTGGTTAAAACTCAGGGAACAGCCCTCGCGACGGAGCGCAGGGCAGAGCCCCACACCCCCACGCCGCAGCTCTCCCCACCTTCCCGGGCTGCTTCCCAGGTCCCGACCCGGTGACCTTGCTCCTGACATGCTTGTGAATTCCTAGGGAGTGAAGGTGCCTCACTGGCCCGAGGCTCAAGGCCAAGGTGCGAGGAGGACGGTGCGGGAAAGTGATTTCAAACAGCACTTGACATTCTCGCAATCAGCTGGAAATGTCAATTGCGGCTTGAGGTAAACGCTTATTTTCCAGGGCAAATGCTGCACACTCTCTGTTTTTCATGACCGCGTGTCATTCAAGCACTTGCTTAAAGGGCAGAAGTATGTCTTGAAAATAGCTTTCGTTCCTAATCCGTATTTGTGTTTAACTGCAAAACCATTTAACCCACCAGCTCATTGTAATCATCCAAACGGAGAAGACAGAAAACATTTCCTTCATTATAGAGATAAAACAAAGCCAAGTACTTTCCTCTGCATTAGATTGCTTTTGAATACTGATGCATAAAAGGCAGATTAAATTAATCTCAGCTGTCATAGTCACACTCGGCAAATGAATCATAAAATAGTTTCCTCTTCGTGTGACAAGTTGCCCTTGACAGTCAATTAAAATCTTAATAAGGGTTTCTAAAATACACATGCATATTTACATGCATAATCTCCTTTATTGGAGCTCAGTGTCAAAATACAAATTATTTTGCTTTGTATTTCAGAAATTGTGAAGTTTTAAACATGGCTTCCAGATCTTTTCATTTCCTTTCACTTGAATACCTTTTACTTACCTATAAAATAATTGTTTTGAAATCTAGCGAGAGCTGTTGGATAATGGCTTGTTTTTTTAAAACCACACAGCCATCATCGACCAGCTGGTTACGTAAAAAGCAGATACCAGTGATGTCTGCCTCTATCTCCTCCCTTTCCCCAAGGACAGCGGCGTCTCGGGCTCTGGTGTAATGTCGCGAAGTCAGAGGCCCATTGCCGCGGCGGGTCCGACCTGCCAGCGCTGGGGAGGGCAAAGGTGGCTCTCAGGATGAGCAGAAGGTGGTAGGACACACTAGAAAGCAGGTGGACATTTGTGGCCTCAGTTCCGACAAGAGAAGAGCTTGGAAGTTGTCATTGCTGTCCCCACAACAAGACAAGAGCTGAACTGACAAAATAATCAGTGAGGTGTCAGGTCTAGGCCCTGCTCCCCAATCCCGGGAGGGAGGGGCCCCGGGGAGTCACGGCCAAGGCCTGCTGACCCAGAACGGACATCGCGTGGGCTGTAAACTGCCAGAGACATTTACACGGTAATTCTGGCGAATTGCTGGGCGCAGAGTAGGGACCTGCAAGATGGGGAGAAATCGGTGGGGACCCCAGAAAAAGGGTTTTACCTCCAGGAACTCTGCGGAGAGCCAAGGGGCATCCCTGGGGGACTCTGGCAGGGGAGCGGGAGAGCGGTCGTTGTGACACATGGCTCAGCCTTCTCCTAACAAAATGCAGGGGGGAAGACACCACCCCGCACCGGCCCCCACGAGGCTCCCTGAACCTCAGTGACACGGGGGAGGGTCCCAGCCCAGGGACGCTGAGAGCGAATCCTAAGATGGCCCGGCGCCGTCCCCTCCCACACATGCCACCACCGTGTTGACACGCAGATTGTTACTGAGAGAGCTGCAACCTCCAGACTCACGGGAAGGCCCAAAGACAGCAGGGGGACAAAAACATTGGAACCAGGGGCATTCGAAGCCTCTGGCACGTACAGCGACAACAGACATTAAACACAGCCCCAGCCTCACGTGAAAAGCCTATTTACCTCCATCCCCACTGCCCAGCACATCACGTCTGGCTTTCGATAAAAAATCACAAGGCGTGCCAAAAGGCGAGAAAATGTACCGCCTGGAGATGCAAAACAAGCATCAGAAACATACTTTGATGTGACACAGTTTTTGCAGTTATTTAAAATATCGATGACTGACGTGGAGGGCTCTAATGGAAAAAGTAGATAACATGCAGGAAGAGGCCAAAAACGCTTGCTGGGCAGGGAAAGAATCAGTGAGCTCGAAAATAGGTCAGAGGAATATCCCTAACTAAAACACAAAGAGAAAAGAGAGTGGAGAAAAAGGAAGGGAGGCAGGGAGGGAGGGAGGAGGGAATGAAGGAAGGAAGGAAGGAAGGAAGGAAAAATATGACGTATCTGGACTTTATTACATCTGTGGTAACTTGAGGATTGGGTGAAGAATTAAGGACAAAGGTCTAGTCAAGATCCCGTAATCTGGAATATTTAATAGATGAGCAGATGCCTAAAGAACCAGGGACGTTGGAATCTGGGCGGTTTATGCTCAAAGAGGCGGATTTGAACTGGAGTTTACGTAAGGAATATTTTCTCCCAGCGCAGCATCTTCCGTCGCTTGCTGGTCTCCACCCCGTCCCCTTGGTCTGAGGGGATGTTAAGTGCTAGCAAACATTACGTGCCGTGCGGTTCAGCCTTCCCAGTTTCCCCACACTCGAGTCTGCATGGGCGGGACACCTGGAATGTTCTCGTGATTCTAACAGTCACAATGCTGTCTGCATATCGGCGACCGTTAAAAAGCAGACCGTAAATTGTTCTCAGACCAATTTTTCTCCATTTCGGTCTTCCAGTATTTTCACAGATTTTAAAATAAAGTCTCACTCAAGTATATGCTTTATCTATGAGAAATGTGCAATAATTTCAAAAGCTGCTGTGTTTTTAGTAACAAATATTGTACTATTTGCAAGCTTACATCTGATTTACATAAGCTAAATGCCTCGTGTTTTCCGTAATACTTCCCTGCAGAGTCCCGTTTGATGCCTAAGCTTACTTGAAGATCCATCAGTTTGGTCTTATGATGACTGAATTTTTAAGTGGAATCTTCGGCATTTTAACTATTTCCTGATGTTAGCCTTGACTATATTCGGGTCACCCTAAATTGGTTTAGGTACACGTAATGAGCTGTAAAAGACACACTTGTGACTGAGGTTCGATATCAAAGGATGTTTGGTTTGGCCTGAAACACTACGACATCGCGTGGCCTTTGCTGAGAGGTGGTATGTAAGGTCGCGGGCTCTGAAGTCAGCTTTCAGGGTTAGAATCTGTCTCTGTGCCCTGGAGGCTGTGGCTTTGGGGAACTAAGTATTTTCCTGTGTAAAACTGAGGTAACTACAGGGCCTACTTTATTTATTCTCATGGGGATGAGAGGGGTTAACACACATAAATCATTCAGAAGAGCGAGCAAAGTGCGTGCTCAGGGAGTGTCTGCTGTTACTTAAAAACTTCCTTTGCTCGTAAAGACCGTGCCGCCCCTGGGGCTGCACAGGAGTGCTGCTGAAGCCAATCGTTATATTTGGTAAAACTGTCCTCTAAAAGATGGACAGGCGTCTGTCGTCCTGGAAAGCACAGCGGTGTCTGACTGACTGGCGTGTGACTTGCCGCCCGTGATGCAGAACTGGGTCCACGCGTGCGACGCTTCTTCCTTCCTCGGCTGTCACTGCTGTATCTCGATGACTTGTCGCGTCTTTCACAGAGTCCTGTCTTCCCACCGTGACGCATCGGCAGAGCCTCCTGGGGTGCTGGTCACACACGGGGATTCCTGACTCTCTCCCCCCGAGCCCTAGGACGTGGCATCTCAGGGTTGTTGTTTTTAACAAGCACCTCGGATGCTTTAATGACTAGCTCGATTGGAGAGATAGTGGTCTAAAAATCTACTTATTAGTTGACCTCTATGTCTCAAGACAGTTGGAAAGAATTGTATTTTTTTATACGTATTGGAAACCAAGTTAGAAAAATTAATCTCTGGGATGATGGAGAACTTTCTGTCTTCCACGATACACCGATAACTCGACTCTCAGCCCTTAGAACTCTGCACTCTTTTTCGTAATGGGGGTGTGGTCAGCAGAATGTTGCCCTCCCCACCCCAAGATAGCCACACCCCAATGTGCAGGACCTGCTAATACTGCTGTGTCGCATGTCACATGGCAAGGGGGCATTAAGATTGCAGATGAGAGTCGGATTGCTAATCAGGTGGACCTTGAAAGGAGATTCTCCTGGGTGGGCTCAGTATAATTACTCATATTCGATCTTCCCTTTTGTCTCCCTGCTCCACTTTAAAGTCCCTGATGAGAGTCAGGGACAAAGCTGAAGACGCTCGGCTGCTGGCTTTGAAGACAGAGGAAGGGGCCACGAGCCGAGGTGTGCGGCAGCCTCTGGAAGCTGGAACAGGCCAGGGTACTCCTTCTTCTAGAAGCCGCCGGAAAGAACATGGCCCCGCTGACCTGATTTTAGCTTGGGGTACCTCTTTTGGACTTTTGACTTTCAAAGCTGTATGATGATAATTTTGAGAGAAAAATAATCTACATGACCTTCAGTTCGGTGATGAATTTTTATACATAGCATCAAAAGCATGACCCATTAATTTTTATTGGCATCACACACACACATGCACATAGAGAGAGAGAGATGGAGAAAGAGGGAAGGAGGGAGGGAGAGAATGGGAGAGAGAGAGAGAGAGAGAGAGAGAGAGAGAGAGAGAGAGAGAGAGAGAGAGGTGGAGAAAGAAGGAGGGACAGAGAAAGAGAATGAGAGCTAACTCTTGCTATTTCAGCCTTTCACTCCGAGTTATTACCGCAGCATAAGAATGACCTGCGTCGTGTGTTGCAGAATCACTTAGGAGCTGATATGAGACCCAATCCCTTTCTGTCACCTCAACTAGTAGATGCTGACCTTTGAGCTGCTAGTAGGGGCAGCGGATCCCAGGATTAAGACGGCATGGGGGGGCTGTTACTTCCTTCGAAGCTCTTTTATTTGGAGATGAAAGGCAAGAATGAGCTCTCACCTTGGAGGATGCAGTTGCTTTTAGCTGTTAGGTAAGCGTTTATATTACATTCATATGGTGGGAGGAGCTGTGAAACAAAAACAGCAAAAGCAACATATTAGAAAATAATCTTTGGCTTGAATTTTATATAGCACATTCTACTGAAAATATTGTTCCTAAAGTTGGTAGTTACACCGAACTTTAACGCGTGCACACATCGCCTGTAATCTTGATAAACACAGATTCTGATCCAGAAGCTCTTGGGCAAGGAGCCAGATTCTGTGTTTGCAGCAACACATTTCGATGACCAAGGTGTAGGATACACACACGTAAATAGAATATTTTAATTTTGTTTGAAGGTATAATTCCAATTTTAGGAAATAAAGATGTGTCTAGGCAGGTAATTATGGTACTTGTTATTTTACAAAATAGGGTGCATCAGCTAGCTACATTCGAATCCTTTGTCTGTTATCTGTTTTCTCTGAATTCTCCACACTGGCTTAATCCCCTAATGCATCATTTCCACTTGACACAGAAGGGATTCCTAAGTGAAAACTATTATTGCAGATAAAAAAGAAAAGAGAAAAATAATGTCAAAATGTAAGTTAAGAAGAAATGCATAATCATAAAATTATTGAGGGTAATTCTTTTATATTTTGCTTTGTTGCATGGAAGAGGATATGACAATTTATATTTATCAAAGAAGACCTAAAATAAAGATTTGGAATGTTA
>JAQQSQ010001738.1:0-12015 GCA_028627145.1 Eidolon dupreanum
GGCCACGCCCGAGTCAGGCTCAGCCCCTTCGGCCTCTTGGTCTCTGTCCCTGCATGGTGATGGCCGACGCCTCCTCCTAGACGGGTGGCCGCACTCGTGCCCTGCAGAGAGGTGGCCGACGGCAGGCACCGCCTGTGGGGCCAGGGCCAGAGGCCAGGCCAGACAGAACTCATGCTGCCACCCTCTGGCCCTTCCCAGTCCCTGCTCCTGGGGGCAGGGGTCACAGACGAGGGTCCAGGACGCAGGATCCTGGGCTCGTAAGAGCCTGATGGTCACTTCAGGGCGAGGACACTGGCTGTGGCTGTGGGGTGAGGGCCCATGAGGAGCCACTGCGGAACGCTGGGACCCCTTGGGGGGCCAGGGGGCTGCCGGGTCCCCTGAGTCCTGTGGCTGGGCTGCAGGGAGACCTGTGTGTGGGGTCAGCAAAGACACGTCTGCCTCACAGGGGTGCGGTGGGGGGTGAGTCTGGGCAGCTCAGCGTGCACGACCCTCAAACGGAGTGGCCCGCTGGGCTCTCGGCCTCCGTCGTGGGTGCCTGGGTCAGCCCAGAGCCCACAAACAGGGGCCCAGGCCTGCAGAGCCTGCCGGAGTGGCCAGAGGGGGCCACCCCCAGGGACCAGGGCAGGGCCCTTCCTGGTGACAGAGAGACACATTGGCCTTTTCTCAGTAGTTTTCACAAGGTTCAGCCTTAGAGAAGAATGAACAATAGGGTCAGAGGACGCCCCCACGCCAGCGGGGAGCCCCAGGCCTGCCGGCCCCTCTCGGGGCTGTGGCCTCAGTCCTACAGGGAAAGGAGCAAAGGGCTGGGGGTCTCCTGTGGCACCCAGCACGCCCCGCGGGAGGCCTGCTGGCTGGGGTGGCGGTCACGGGGGGCCGACCCTCACCCCCCCACCCTCCCTCCCTGCAAGGCCTCGGCCAGTGGCAGAAGCCTGCTGGTGGCTGTGGTCACTGGGATTGGCATCCAGGGACAGAGGCTTGTGGGGCCGGACGTGGCCTCTCCCCAAAGGAAGCATCACGTGAGCTCAGTCCCACTGTGGACGGTGCTGGCCCCAGGGCCAGCTGTGGCTAAAACGAGGACGAAGGCGGCTGCGAGCAGAGCTGGAGCATAGGCCAGCTCCGACGTCCGTCCGGACAGCTGAGTGCACACGGGTGGCCCCCGGGCGCCTCGGGGCCTCCCACTGCTCCCAAGGACGTGCCCCGACACCCCGCTTCTCCCGCGGCGGCTCACGCACGGGCACACTCACGCATTCTCTGTCACTCGCTCATTCATCTGACAGCTTGGGCTCTGGGCCTGGAGGGAGCAGCGAGCCCCCAGCAGCCAGCAGCCCCAAGCGGGAAGCAGACGCACGGCAGGTGAGTGAACGCAAGTCACTTCAGCGGGTCGGGCTCTCCAATAGACAACTCCAGTATCGCGGACAGGGGGACCCAGGGCCGGGCCCCCCATGCCGGTGCGGCTGGGGGCTGGGTGAGGGGGCCGGCCCAGGGCCAGGCGGCCGGGCAGGGAGGCGGCGTGGGCGGGGCGGGCTGGCGACGGGGTTTTCTTGTGGGGTAATGGGGAGCCTCGGAGGGTTGTGGGAAAGGGAGGAGCCAGTCTGGGCTGGGGGTGGCCAGGGAGGGGTGTCCAGCGGTGGGTTCCAGAGGTGGAGGGGCAGGACCGGAACAGAGGAAAGGAGGAGACAAGGACGGGGTGTCCCCATGGCCTCTGAGGCTCCGGGACACCCCCTCAGGCTCCACATACCCCAGGCTGGCAGAACCCGCCGGCCAGCAGGGCGAGGCGCCGGGCGTGTGGCCCCGTGGCCCCAGCCTCCATCTGCGGCTCCCTCTCAGAGCCTGCCCGAGGGCTTGTGGGGGCCTTGCCTGGGAGCCCCACTTCGCTGGAGCCTGGCGTTTCCCGAGCGGCCTCAGAGAGCCCCTGTCCCCGGGCTGGGCTCGGTGTGCCAGCCCTCGGGTGGCTGTTGTGGGGGTGACCTGAGCCCCTGTTCCCGGGCGAAGCCGCTGGGGCCTCCACCCAGGGCCGCGGTCATCAGCCTGGACTCTGCCCGCGGTCCTGGGCGCCCTCTGGTGGCCAACAGGCCGGCCGGAGAGGACACAGGGAGGGGTGTCCCAGCTGCCGGCTGGGAGCTCTGGCCCCACCCCTCCCCGAGCTCAGGGGAGGAAGAGCCCCTGGGAAGGGGTCCCGGGCGTCTCTCTGGGGAAGGGGCACACGGAGTGTCACCCAGGCACTGTTCTCGTGTGTCACCCTCAAGCTCCCAGAGGCCGGATCCCCGCTTTCCAGAGAAACCGAGGCCCAGAGGCCACACGCCCCCGGCGCCCGGTCCTGCCACGGGTGAGGGGACAGTGTTCAGGTAATGCCACGTGCCCGAGAGCCAGCCCAAGCCGGCCACTCTTCTGGGAGGACGACTCGCCCTCGGGCCGACGCCTCGTGGCTCTGCAGGACCTCGGCGGGGAGAGGGGCCGCCCCCACCCCAGGCCTCCAGGGGACGCTCCCCCACGCGAGGGAGATAAGCCGAGGCCCGCTGGGGGCTGAGGCGGGTCGGCGAGCGACCCTGGCTGGGCTCTGGGCCACACACAGGCCACCGCCAGACAGAGCCCACCGTGGGCACGGCAGCAGGCAAGGTGGCCCGCAGCCACCCCTGCGTGGGGTCCCCTCCCTGGCTTCGGCCAGAGCGGGCCGGCAGGCTGGCCGTGCAGACACCGGTGCCCACCCCGCCCCGGGTCGGTCACCGCATTGGCTGCCCGGGTGCCGGGCGTGGCCAGGGAGGGGCGCAGCTGCAGGTGGCTGCGCCGTGGGCAGCGTCCACGTCCCCTCAGCCAGCAGCAGCACCATGTCCAGGTGCAGGCAGGTAGGTGCCCAGAGCCCCCGCTCCCGGGTGGGAGCAGGCGGGGGGCCCCTCGTCTTGGGCAGGATGGGGAGCTGGGGCAGGAGGGCGGCCTCACCGCCCTGGGTCCGGACGGTGACATTGGCCCAGGAGCCAGGAGAGGCTCGGAGGTGACAGGTGTGGGGCAGGGGCTGAGGGGCACACGGGGCAGTTTGGGGTCTGTGTCACCTTGCCACCCCCTCCCGACCCACGCCCTCCAACCTGGCCCAGGGAGACCCCGGGTCCTCACTGGGGGGTGGGGGGGGTTGGAGGGGCCACGGCGCCAACCGCTGTCCGCAGAGCGTGGACTGCTCAGCGCTTTCCCGTGGCCTCCGCTGCCTTCCAGCACCTCGCGGAGGGGAGGGGGGCCCTGGGAGTCTGGGGGGCTGGGGCGGTCACGCAGCTTGGGGAGGGGCTGCACCGTGACCCCCGGGCCCCAGCTGCCCAGTGCCGCCCACGCTGACGTCCTTTCCCTGGTGGCCGCCTGGTCCCCAGAGCAAGCGCCCCGGCACCTCTGCCATCAGGGTGAAGACCTGCCCCCCACTCAGGACCCCCTGCCGCCCCACCCCCTCCAGGAACAAGGGGGACGTTGACAGTATGGACACCTGCTCATGCAAATCCATTTGCATACCCTTCCCATTCGGTGGCCGCATTTGCCTGGAGTCTGGCACAGTGCCACCCCCGGCACCCGGCACCGTGCCCCGATGTCCCCTGTCCCCTCGGCCCTGGGCTGGGGGCTGGGGTCCAGGCCAGGCCTGCTGGGCTGTGGGGTGATGGCGGTGGTTTGGCCCCCGGGGAAGGTGAAGCGGGTCCTCCGCACTCCGGCTGTCCCGTCGGTGGGGACGGAGGCCTGGGGGCACCCCAGGGCCCCCTCGCGAGGCAGGGCCGTCCCCACCAGGCCCCCTCCCTGAACCAGCTGAGCACGTCGATGCTGTCCTGGCCCCAGAGCCCCCAAACCCCCATTCGGCCCCCCGCTTTCTGGCCACGGGTCAGATGTGGACAGAAATGACCCCTACGGCAGCCAGGCATGACAGGGCCCCGGCAGGAGTGAGGGCCGCCCCTGGGGTCTCCACTCTGCCCCCACATAGAATATGCTCGCCCCACCTTGCTGCACGTGCTTGGAGGCTGAAGAGGGTACCCCGAGATTCTCGTCTACCCCGAGCCTCAGAATGCGGCCTGATCCGGAACGGGGTTTGTGCAGGCGTGATTAGCTAAGATGAGGTCACACGGGAGTGGACAGAGCCCCGATCCAATGACCGGGCCCTGCGGAAGAGGGACATTTGGACAGAAAGACACACAGGGGAGGCCACGTGAAAGGGAGGCAGAGACTGGGGTGATATGGCCACCAGCCCAGGAGCCCCCGGAAGCTGGAGGCGGCGGGAAGGACCCTCCCCGGAGCCTCCGGAGGGAGGGGCCCCGTGACACCTGGATGCGCGGTCCGCGGGACTGGGCACAGCTGCCCCGGTCACTCCTACGCGGCTCCTGGCTTGTCCTCCCCGCCCCCACACACGCCCAGGCCTTGTCCTCGGACACCAGCCGGTGTATTAAAAGCCAGTGGTCACCGGCTTGGAAAGGCCACCTTCAACCCCCTGCCCGCAGCCCGGGCACCGAGGCCCCTCTCCAGGGCCTGGGGGTGGAGGGTTCGCATCCACCCAGGGCCCTTCGAGGCCACCGCGGGACTCAGGGGTGGAGCGGGGGACCCGTATGTGACCACACAGCCAGTGGGACTCCGGACCTGGCCTGGGCCGGCAGCACACACACGGGCCGGCCGATGACCGCACAGGGTCCCAGGGAGGCCACGACAAATGACCACAGACTGGGCCTCCTAAAACATCCTCCCGTGGTCTGGAGCCAGGAGTCCCAAACCGAGGGGTCACGGGGCCACGCTCCCTCCCGAGGCTCCCGGGGAGGCCCAGGTGTTTCTGGGCTGGAGGCTGCGTCCCTCCCCTGTCCGTGGTGACAAGGACAGCAGAGGGTGGATGAGGGCCGATCCTCAAGACGCCATCCGAGCATGGCCACAGAGGGCCCCAGGACTTGTGGCTCAGACACACCGTCCTGGGGGGTACAGCGGGGACCATGACACTACAGGTCCCTGTCGTGCCCGCAGGTGACCTGTTCCTCCCGCCGTCCCCTCCCGTGGGCACACGTGGCCCCTCTCCAAGAATCGAAGGGCTGGCCCTGAGGACGGGAGGGACAGTGGGAGGGGCTCCGGTCACAGGGCCAGTCCTGGCTGCAGGGAGGTCAGGCGGCACGGCGCTGGGCACAGCCTGGTGGCAGGGAGGGGTGGGGCGCGAACGTGGTGGGGCGCGGTCAGCCCTGAGGTGGGGACAAGAGCCATCCGTCCCGGGGCCTCCGGGCCCCCCCCGGGCAAGGAGTGGTGGTCCCCTTCTTCTCCGCACCGTCTTCCCCCGTCCCCCTCTGTCCCTGTGGGCAGCTGAGCAGCTGCCTCGGCTTCTCCCCTGCCCACCCCTCCCCACCCAGGCACACCCAGGGTGCCCATCCCTGCCCTGGGCTGAGGGGGGCCGGGGGCGGGGGATTAGTGGGCTGCGTGTTCAGAAGTCTGGGAGACTTCCACTAAGCTTTTGGGCTTTCCAGGACACCTCTCGCCACGGCCTCCCCAGAAGTGGCGATGGGAGCGGCTGGGAGGAGGCATCTGCAGAAGGGTGAGTCGTGGGGGCCAGGATGCACCCCGCCATCCCACCTGTGAGTGGCCGGGCTGTGTGGGTGGTTCCAGCAGCTGAAGCAGGAGCTTGAGGGGCAAGGGGGACGGGAGCCGAGGCCGTGGCGGGGGGGCTCCAGGCGGGGGCTGGTGGGAAGGGCGCTGGGCCACGGACACCCCCTTGGGGGCCCCAAATCTCTGCCCGCAGGGAAGGCCGTGGGGTCCGCCTCTCACACGCTCTGTCCCTGCAGGGCGGTGCCCGTGGGGGCGGCCGGCGGCGCCTGTCCTGGAGGCCCCAGGGATGCCGGAGACGGGCAGGTGCCTGGCCCGTGCCGGGGCGAGATCGACTTCGGAGGGGCTGGGAAGAAGCGAGGCAGGGTGAGCGCCGCCCGGCTGCCCGCCAGGACTCGACCTGGCCCCCACGCCCTGGTGACCGAGCGCCACCCTGGGCCCAGCTCCTCCCCTGCCCACCGCCCCCCAAGGGGCCCCGGTCAGAGCCTCGTGCAGGCAGATCTCAGAGCCGGGGGGGCCTCCAGCCCAGCCCCTTCCCACCTGTATCCAGGCCCCTCCTCTGTCCGGCTCTCGCCGCTGGCCTAGGAGGAAGCGAGGTCCAGTCTGGGGCTGGGACCGCCCAGGCCACACTCCTGCCCCCACAGGGACCACGGGCCTCTCTCCTCCCGTGCCCCTGGCCTCCACCGCCAGCGTCCGCTCCTGCCCTGTGCCCCGGCCCGAGCCCTGAGGCTGCCGGCCTCTGCCCCCTGCAGTTCGTGAAGGTGCCGAGTGGCGTGGACCCCTCCATGCTCTTCGATCTGCTGCTGGCCGAGTGGCGCCTGCCGGCCCCCAACCTCGTGCTGTCCCTGGTGGGCGTGGAGCGGCCCTTCCCCATGAGGTCCTGGCTGCGGGGCGTCCTGCGCAAGGGGCTGGTGAAGGTGGCCCAGAGCACAGGTCAGGCCGCAGCGCGGTCCCGGGCCCCGGGGTGCGGAGCACGGCCCACTGAGCCCCCGGCTGAGCCCCGGCCAACCGCCGGCACGACCCGCAGTGGGAGCGGCTCCCGGGGATGTGGCTGAGCGGCCGAGGGCCCCCCAGGTCCAGAGTCCCCCCCACTCTGCGGACCGAGGCCTGGCCCGGCCACTCACGGGGCCCAGTGGCCTCAGCGAGATGCCCCGGGGGGCGGTGACTGCCTCTCTGCCCCTCCGCCTCCCTTGGGGGCGCACTCTAGCCGGCCAGTCACGGGGTCAGCATGAGGGCTTGGGCCCCGTCAGTGCGGAAGTGGCCGCGGCACAGAGAGAAGGCCTTCGTACCAGGCGGGCCGGGGCTGTGCAGCTTGGAGACACCCCCCCTCGATCTGGGGCCCGCGGGCGGGGGGCGAGGGTGCCGTGGCGGGGTGGCGGCCGGCAGGGCCTGGTGCGCCGGGCACAGAGAGCCCATGCCCGCAGGCGCCTGGATCCTGACCAGCGCGCTCCGCGTGGGCCTCGCCCGGTACGTCGGGCAGGTGGTGCGGGACCACTCGCTGGCCAGCACGTCCACCAAGGCCCGCGTGGTGGCCGTCGGCATCACCTCGCTGGGCCGCGTGCTGCACCGTCAGCTTCTGGACAATGCCCAGGTGAGTGTCCGGCCTGGAGCACCGTGGCCGCGGGGCGAGGTGGGCCCAGAAGGCAGGCAGGGGCCACGGCCCCCCACGTATCGCCCACCCCGGGGCGGGAGGGAGGCGCTCTGCCGAGGCCAGCCGCTCAGTCCCGAGCGCTGGCCGCACCTCGCCACCTGCTGACCACACGGTACTGGGGGAACGTCTCCCGAGCCCTTCGCCTGCCGAGCCCGTCTCGGACAGACCAGACGCTGCCCTCGGGGCTCAGGGCTGGGGAGTGTGAGGCAGGTGGTCTTGGAGGTGGGGGTGGGGCGGAGAGGAGGGGAAGGGAAAAGAGGGGGCGAGGCTGAGGATGAAGGGAGGGGGACGGAGGACGGGGTGAGGAGAGGGTGTGAGGATGACAGGTTCTGGGGTGATGCTGCCAGGCTCCCAGCCAGCACAGGCCTGGGAGGGGGGCCTGGGCCCCAAGAACTCAGCCCCGGGCTCAGCCCAGTGCCCGAAGTGCTGTCCCGGCCACCGTCGCACCAGCAGGGGCGACCCCGGGGCCTACGGCCGGGCCAGAGGACGCCCTGCAGCCCCTGCTGCGTGGAGCTCCCCACAGCCCTGGGCTCTTCCTGGGGTCCCCCCCTCTGTGCGGCGGTGGGAACAGGCTGCCCGCCAGCCTCAAGGTGTGCTTGGGGGCCCAGGAGCACAGCCTCGTCCACTACCCCGCGGACGACAGCGGCGGCCAGGGCCCGCTCTGCTCCCTGGACAGCAACCACTCCCACTTCATCCTGGTGGAGCCGGGGCCCCCCGGGAAGGGGGACGCGCAGATGGAGCTGTGGCTGAGGCTGGAGAAGCACATCTCAGAGCAGCGGACTGGCTATGGGGGTGAGCCGCCCAGGGGGCCGCTGGGGAGCACGGCGGCGGGAGGGGGGGAGGGCGGTCCAGGCGCAGGGCACCCCGCACGCCCGAGCCTCAGACCCGGGGCCGGCGGAGGGGGAGCTGCTGGCCAGGGCGGTGGGGGCACTGTGTGTGTATGTGTGTGGGGGGGTCACTGCAGCTCTGTGCCCTCCAGGCCGCCCTGGCCACAGGCTCTGGCTGTGGGCGCAGGGATTTGGGTAGAAAATGAGGTTTGCAAGGTCCGGAGGCACGTGGCCACCAGGGGGCAGCGCTGTCCTGCCGGGTGCCCTAGTAAATAAGTGACTTGTGAACCAGATACAGAGATGCTTATGATGCCGACGGACAGTGTGACGTATTTGTGACCTGAGCACTCTTTAAACACCGACACGCAGCCATACCCCTGTTTCAACCATCACACGGGGCGACGTCCTGCCCGGCGCTGCCGAAGCCCGGCTGACCCACGCGCCCTGCCGCGTCCTCGCGGGCGGCGGGGCGGCGCCTTTGGGAGCTAGCGGGGTCCCTGCCGCCCGGCAGGCCCGGCGGGCCCAGGCGTCTCCCGGGAGGTCTGGGGTCTGGCTCACGTGTGGGGAGAAGCCCCCCGAGACCCCTGCGTGTTTCCTGTCAGCTCTGCTAGCACAGCTTCTACGTGACGGGGACGCGGGGACGGCCACCGGGCACGCGGAAGGCCGGATGCACCGCACTCACAGGACTTTATGTTTAAACGGCCACAGAGCGGCCACACTGGACAGTGGGGGCGCTGACCCCGGTTGGCAGCCAGGAGCCCACATTTCTCTAGAAAAAAGCCTCTTGGTCAGAAAACGTGGCAGATGGATAGTCTGAGTCCTGGGTCTCACCCCACGGAGAGCGTCCCGGGCTCCCCGCTCACCCCGGGCCCCTGGGAGGACCTCACCGGGCCTCTGTCCACAGGCACCGGCAGCATCGAGATCCCTGTCCTCTGTCTGCTGGTCAATGGTGACCCCAGCACCCTGGAGGTAGGCGGGGCGGGAGGGGGGCCTGGCTGTGCCTCGTGGCCAGCTGGGGCCTCCTGCAGGCCCCTCCCCCCCGGCACGGGGCGGGGGAGGGCCAGGGGCACCTGGGGCCCAGGACGCACCGGGAGCTGATGCGGGGCCCGCTCCCCCTCCTGCGGCCGCAGAGGGTTTCCCGGGCCGTGGAGCACGCCGCGCCCTGGCTGGTGCTGGCGGGCTCGGGCGGCGTCGCCGACGTGCTGGCTGCCTTGGTGGGCCAGCCCCGCCTCCTGGCGCCCCAGCTGGTCGAGCAGCAGTTTAAAGAGAAGTTCCCCGGCGAGCATTTCTCCTGGGAGGACATCGTGCACTGGACAGGACTGGTAGGAGCACCCCAGGCACCAAGACCGTCAGGAGGGCGGCCCTCGTCCCACCCCACACGCCCCCCATTCCCGGGCGGGGCTGGCCCTGGCGGAGGCCTCTGCGCCCCCTTCCCACCGATGGCCCCAGACTTCTAGCTGCAAAGCCCCGTGCTCGCTCCTGCCCTGCGCCGCCCGTGGGGCCAGCCCCCGTGTCCCCCCGCCCGCGGGGCCAGCCCCTGTGTCCTGCCGTCCCAGCTGCAGAATGTTGCCTCCCACTCGCACCTGCTCACGGTGTACGACTTCGAGCAGGAGGGCTCCGAGGAGCTGGACACCGTCATCCTCAAGGCGCTGGTGAAAGGTGAGGGCCCGGCGGCGCCCGAGGCATGCTGGGAGAGGGTGCGGGGCACAGGCGGGGCGGCCGGCCCGGGGCCCTGCTCCTGGCGATGGGCTGCTGCCCACACCCTGCTGGGCCGTGGGTCTCGGCATCCAGCGTCCCGCACCCGGGCAGGGCCGCGCGCGCGCGCGCGTGTGCGTGTGTGCGTGTGTGAGAGAGACGCCGTGCTCACCCCGGCACCACGTGTGACAGCCGAGATGACCACAGAGTCTGCACGAGGTGAACACACACATCTGTGAGGTCTGCGTTCGGCAAGTTTCACGTTGGGTCTATTTTAACGCAGTTTTAAAAGCTGGTCAGTCTTCAGCTCAGTGGTTTTTAGCACGTTCACGAGGTTGTGCAACCATCACAACTAATTCCTCCTACACTTCCGTCACCCCAGACCCCGGCAGCCACCAGTCTGTCTACTTTCTGTTCCTGCGGATTTGCTTATTTAGGGCGTTCCCAATAAGTGGGGTCATCCGACTCGCGGCCTTTCCCTCACACAGCGTTCTGAAGGGTCAGCCACGTGTCAGGGTGTCTGTGCTTCGCTTCCTTTTAAGGCTGAGTAAGAGTCCCCAGCTGGAAGGGCCACGTTTCGTCTCTCCGTCTGTGGACACGGGTTGTCTCCCCTTCTCGGCTCAGCGGGCTTTTTGTTGGAGACGTGCACGTTCCATGGGGCCGACGGCTGGCAGCCAGGCGCGGGCCCGGGGAGGGAGGGGCCGCTCACTCCCCCCGGCCTGTGGCGTTTCTGCCGGGGCCACCGGCACCGGCTCCCAGGGGACTCGCAGCGTCCTGTGCCCCTCGCCGTTACTCGGGGTGAGAACCGGGGCACAGCTCCGGCAGCCACGCCCAGAGGGGCCTCCGGGGGGACGCTGGCCTCGCCCTCACCCCGTCTGCCCGCTCTGCCCGCAGCCTGCAAGAGCCACAGCCAGGAGGCGCAGGACTACCTGGACGAGCTCAAGCTGGCCGTGGCCTGGGACCGTGTGGACGTCGCCAAGAGCGAGATCTTCAACGGGGACGTGGAGTGGAAGGTGCCCCGGCCGCCCGGGAGCCCTGCTTCCGGCTAACGGAGGGGGCGGGCGCTGTCCCGAGGGCCACGGGCCGGGTCCGTCCTCTCCCAGGGGAGGCCCGGCACACCCCAGGCTGCCACACCACTCACCAACGCCCCCTCCCCGCGGGACGGGCTGAGAGCTCCGCGCCCGAGCCCCAGGGACCGTGACACGCTCGGTGGCCCTGAGCGCTGCCCACCCGTGCCTGCCCCCCCCCCCGGAGGGCCGGGCCGGGTGACGAGCCGGGTCTGTGCCGGGGCCCCTCCTCCACTGGCTGCCCCTCATGCCCCCCGTGTCCTGTCCCCCGTGTCCCGTCCCCGCGGCCGCCCAGTCCTGCGACCTGGAGGAGGCGATGATGGACGCGCTGGTGAGCAACAAGCCCGAGTTCGTGCGGCTGTTCGTGGACCACGGCGCCAGCGTGGCCGACTTCCTGACCTACGGGCGGCTGCAGCAGCTGTACCGGGCCGTGCCCCCCAAGAGCCTGCTCTTCGAGCTGCTGCAGCGCAAGCACGAGGAGGGCCGGCCGGCGCCGCAGGCCCGGGGGCCGCCCCCGGGGCCGCCCGCCTTCTCCCTGCACGACGTGTCCCGCGTGCTCAAGGACTTCCTGCACGACGCCTGCCGGGGGCTCTACCAGGCGGTACGCGGGGCGCGTGGGGGCCGGGGCGGGGCCGCGCCGGGGGCTGACGCCCCTGTCCTGCAGGAGGCGGGGCCGGCCAGAAGGCCCGCCGGCCAGAAGTGGCTGCTGGACCTGAGCCAGCGGAGCGAGAACCCGTGGAGGGACCTGTTCCTGTGGGCCGTGCTGCAGAAGCGCCACGAGATGGCCACCTACTTCTGGGCCATGGTCAGCCGGGCCCCGGGCCGCGCTCGCCCAGCCGGGCTCCCGGGGGCGGTCCCGGGGGGGCGGGGTGGGGGACAGGGGGACAGCCGGCGCCTCCTCGGACTGTCTCCTAGGGCCAGGAGGGTGTGGCAGCTGCTCTGGCCGCTTGCAAGATCCTCAGGGAGGTGTCCCACCTGGACGTGGAGGCCGAGGCGGGCCACGGCACGTGCCAGGCCACCTACGAGCAGCTGGCCCTGGGTGAGCCGGGGCCTGGGGAAGACCGACCCCACGGCAGGGGCCCAGGGTGACCTCGGTGGCCCCCCGGGCCTGTGGGCTCCTCCCAGGAGGGACCGGTGGCCGGGGCGGCGGTGACCACGCAGCCCCACGCCTTTGCACGTGCGGGGCCCTGGGGCGGGGACGGGAGACACTCGGGGTGACTGAGGCTCCACGGGCCTGGCAGGAGGC
>JAQQSQ010001739.1:0-12014 GCA_028627145.1 Eidolon dupreanum
AAAAAAAAATTAAGAAATTGTAAGCTGACAAGGTCCTTGTAATCTGTGAGGTCAACCAAGGGTTGCTTTGCCTAAAAAAGAAAAGAATAAAAAAAAGAAATTAGGAGAGAACACAGGTTCCAAGGCGTGATAAAGAAGAAAGTCTTTAAAAAGATTGGTCAGCATGAATGCCACGTTTCACAAATCATGAAACTCAGTAAGAGTTTCAATGCCAATGTGGCATAAAATGGCCAGAAAATATGCCGTCAATGTTAAGTGGTTAGGAATTCAGAAATGAGGTGTTTTATACAATTATTTGAGAAATCCCTTCCAATAAGGGAGTTCAGTCTTTACCCATGTCCATGCTGACTTTATTCCACACTAATAAAGTTCGTGTGAAAAGCAAAAACAAGTCTCCCACTTCTGCCAAATGTTTCCCTTTTCCAGAAAGCCCCTGTGTCTCTTTATTATGCATGACAGATTTGAATTGCAGCAAATAATTTCCACTAGCAATACATTATAAAAAATGCAACTAGCAATAAACCAACTGTTGCAAAATGTCACAAGATGTTTGAGAAAACCACATGGTTGGGAACTCAATACCATGTTATCATTTTTGATGATGAACCAATTCATTTTTGTCACTATAGGATACCAAGCAAGCCTGTTTCATGTTATTCCTATCAATTTACATAAGAAATACAGTCTTAATACTCTGTCAAAGGAAGGGAGTGTAGTAGATACAATGTCAGTTTATATGGGGATCAGTGCTGATGACAAGTGCTGACTCAGCACACAAGAAACTGCTCTACAACTAATTTCAGAAAAATGAGACAGAACTACTCAAAATCTATTATTAGTCCATTAAACTATAATTCGTTATGATGCATAAAGCTGCATCAGAATTGTACTACTACTGGATTGACTTAAATAACAAAATCAGGCAGATGCTGATTTCCCTATTTCTGTAGTGGAAGGGTAACTTAAATCTCACACAGTATTCTTCATAGCTAACACTGAGCTCTGAGAGAATGTTTTTTGTTGAAGGTTAAGAAAAAGATAAAATATTAGAAGCATTCAGAAACATTTTATCTTTGAAACAGCAGTCTACAGAATAAAGTTTTTGAATTCCCAAAATATCTTTCAGCAGGAAAATGGACCAGAATTTGAAATACATATTAACATGCTTTAATGTACGATCCAGCACCACCAGGGGAACTATGCCTAATAAAAACCAGTAGGTATTTTTTTGGAAATTGTATATGAAAGGATTTTTTTTCATAATTAGAAGTAGATTTTCATATTCAAAGACACTCAGAATGTGCACAGTGGGCAGGCAATTTCTGACATAGAAGCTTCCAAATTAGGGCACTTAAATGATCAGCTGTTTTCAGAAAAAAAGATTGGCCATCCGTTCCACTCATACTTGAAGTCCATTTAATAGCAAAAGACAAGCAGGCTGGAAAAACACTGCAAGGAACAAAGCAACAAAGAAAAAAATGTGCTATAAACACACATTTTTCAAACCTTACTTTGAGAAACGTTCAAAACACTTGAGGATTTTAAAATGCAGATCTAATTTGGTAGGTCTAAAATTCTACATTTCTAATATGCTCTAATACAACCTAGGTGATATTGATGCTGCTAGTCTGGAGAACACTTCTTCAATAGTAGTTACAAAGCAATAAAAATCAGAGGAATTTACTTTTTCAGATTTATGTAAAGTCCTTCTTAATCTGAGTTGTCCTACATCAATGGTCTTTAACTGGCTGCACTAGGATCACCCAATGAGCTTTCAAAACTCCAGCTGCTCAGGTCACGCCCTAAATCAATTCAGCCCTAATCTTGAGGGGTAGTTCCTAGCATTGGTGGTTGTTGAAAGTCCCCAGGCAATCCAATCTGTAGTCAAGAATTAGAACCATTTGCCTAGATTGACTTTTAATGATTTAACAAACAGAATATAAGCCCAGCTCTCTGTAGCTTTAGCTCAGTAACCAAGTACTTGAACAGATGTCATGATTGCTAAAAACATCAGCACAGGAAAATCAAGCAAAATCCTTAGTTGTTTTGATTATTTTTCACTGGAGTTCTTTAGGCAACTTTGTGGTGACATATCAAAATAAGGTCCATAAATGCCCTCTCCTCTTTTCTCTCAGTTGGATGCACATTTTGCTGGCCCTATTTCACTAAAGTGTTCAGCAAAGAAAAATACAGCTTTCTGAACACAAACTGCCATGAACTGACACATGCACACTGTAATTGATAATCCTTAGAATCCCAACTTCAGCTTTAAATTGAATATGGAAACAGCTTCAATCTTCCCATTATTACAGAAAAGCAACACTTTCTGTAACATCCATATCTGCAAAGGAAAAATGCTAATAGCAGCTCCAGCAAAGGAAAACAAGATTAAACTATAATTATAATATTTATCAATACTTGATCTGCAAACAATACAGTACTATGGAAAGAAATTTTAGTTAGGCTAAAATTCTCCACACCACTGAACATTATCACAATAAAAATCCATTATGGATCTGAAGCATTTTATATCCTCATGTATGTTTCTCTATTAATGTGCATGATAATTAAAAAACACAGATTTTGTCCAGCAGTGTCTACAACACAAATATTTAAATGTTTACATAGCAATGATGAGTTGCAATTTCTTCTTTCAAAATTCCTCCTACTACTGATATACCAAAAGAAATTCTCCCATATCCCAAATATTTAATCTCTTATTTCTTTCAAATTAAAATTTCATTCATTTTTTTATTTCTTAATTCAGTATCCCTTTATTCAACTGACTGATGAAATGCTCATTGTATTAGGACTGTGCTACACTCTAGGTAAAAGTATTGAACAAAACCAGACATAGTCCCTGCCTTGTTAGAATTTATAACAGAGGGACAGACAGACATCCTTAAAAAATTACAATATCAAACAAAATTGTAAAACTGTACCTGTGACAAATGATTTATAAAAAGTCAAGGAACACTGTGATATGATACTCTAAAATAGAGAATTTGACCAATTCAGGAAGGTATGGCAAGACTGTCCTGAAGAACACAAGTTGCAATTCTAAAGGATGGTCAGTCAATCCCTGGTGTGAGTACAGCTGGACAGAGTTAGTTTGACTCTATGCTAAAATATCCTTCACATTATATTTTTCAAAGATTTTACAATCTCCTTTTGGAGAAAGTTTTCAAGAAAGTAAATCAATCACTCCATTATGGTGACCAACTATTCTTGTTTGTATGAGACTCCTGGTTTTACCCCTGGAAGTTGATAACCTGGAAAACCCCCTCAGTCCTGCAGAAATCAGGACAATTGGTCCCTCTACCATAGGCTTCCTGGAATTCCAATTAGGCAGCAGTTTACACTGAGACCCTTGTGAGTGGAGAATGTGTTTTATTCATACTTTTAGTTGCATTCCCCCACACAGGTGCAAATAATTAGAACTCGAGCAATACTATCATATTAAATTATGGAATGATATCTTATCCGTAGTTCATGCCTAAATTTAAGTCCACATTGAACAGGGCTCTTCTGACTATGAGAATCATATCCTTACATGTAAAAGTGTTTAACAGCATGATTTCTACTTCAAAACAACCTGCTTGGAAGAGCATTCACTCACAGACAACAATTAACAGCTTTGATAGAGATGATATTAGATGAGAATTAAAGCAGCATTGCTTGCTTTCCCAATTCCCTTTTAAAAACAAACAAACAAAACACACTATTTGGGTTTAGAGAGAAGCTGTAGGCCTATTTGGAGTACAGGCCTGTGACCCAAGTGTGAGGGTAACCAACAATTACTGGAAGCAGCATCACAAGGAAACACTCCACATAAAGCAGATAAATCCAGGACTTCCCATACAAAGCCAAGATGATTGGAAAGTTAGGAGAGATTAAGAGAGAACAGATTCTTAATAGTGTGTTTGTCTGGGTGTAGGGGAGGGAAGGGGCAGAGCTGCCTAGAACAATTTCTGAGTGCAAATATCTATGAAGTTTCATGATACTGTTTCCATGGATTTAAGGTTGAGTGAACCAAAAGGTGCTTAAGGGAGACAGCCTCAGAATGAATAGTTATTTTTTTAAGTATATCAAAATGTTTTTGTTTGTTTGTTTCTTTGTCAGGATAATTCTAGTTTTAATTTTTCATGGTAGCAGCTGGAAAACTATCTCAGTTTAAACTGTGGATGTAGTTGCCAAGTGTTTTCATCATTGCATATGATCCTAACTACTTGACACACAAACACAGTGGTACTTATAAACTGTTTTTGGTACTGTACCTTAGAATAGGCACTTGCCTAGAATAACTTTTCTATAAAGCTTTCCAGGCACAGGTTCACACATAAAGCAAGAAATGATACATCAAAAAAGGTAGGGTGTTGATTTCCTAAATTTGTGTTAGCACTCCACTGACAGTTTTCTAATAGATCTGTGAGCTTCTGGTGATGGGCAAACTGGTATTTTAAAGCAGTCAATCAAATCATATATTAGCCAATAGCTGCTAGGGCATGAAGAAGTCATTATAAGGGTCAATGACTCTTTTACTTTGCTAGGTGGGAGGAGCACTTTTGTAGGCATTTTGATTTTTTTATGGTAAAGAAAAATTTTATTTGGAATGGACATTCAAGACAACTAGGTTAATAATTCTGCATAATAATGTGCGAGCCTGACTTCACTGTGATCACCCTTGTATTATTATAGGGATTATTATGAGGTTGAATGGGGGTGAAAGCATTTCCTCGTTTCTTTGGAAAAAGCAGGGAGTGAGGAGTCTGGGTTTGGGTAAAGGAAAGATCCGTGAGAACTTCTGTACAACTGAATAGGGCGCCCAGCCCTGAGCTATGGAGAATGAGAAAGAAGGCCACCGCTATCTGAAAAGCTTGGCCTGTGCCTAATGAGAACATTGTATTGGCAAAGGTATACTACATTAATCATTTTTAAATATTCCAAGTTTAAGATTTACCTCTAAGTAAAAAAGTAACAAGAGCATCCCAAACAGAAGTATGGCCCATGACTAACTGAAATAGAACCCTACTTGAAATTTGTTCATTTTTCTGTGAGTTCTATAATTCTTCACCTTAAGCAATACTCCCAATATATAGTTTTTACTTTTTGTTAAATTGTGATATGTGCATTTCTTATAGGTGTGTAACTCAATGAATTCTCACAAATGAAGCATACCTTTGTAGTAAACTCTCAGATCAGGAAACAAAACTTTACCTTGACATCACTGCCCTTTTCATAAGCCACCACCCTAATTTGACTTTTACATCTTTGTTAAATATCACTTTTTGGTCTTAACGATATTTTTGGGTTTTGGGTCTGGGACTCATGCCTCCATTGAGATGAGGTCCAGGGACAACTGCTTATTTCCAGAGGATGGTGAGGAGACAACACCTGAGGCGTAGCGGTGGGGCCTGAATACATAGTATAGACCACAGGTTGGTAAACTTGTTCTATAAAAGGCCAGATAGTAAACATTTTTGGCTTGGTGAGCCATAAAGGCTTTGTTGAAACTCTAAATGAATGTTAGTGACTGCATTCCAATAAAACTTGATTAAATTCAGCCACAGGATTATACTCTGTTGACCCTGAGTATAGAGCAAGTAAAATCTGCAGAATGTGGGATATTATATGAAGAACATCAAAAATACTTCAGGAAAAGAATGTTGTAAAATTCCAGACTTCACTCTAAATAAAAAGCAGTTAACTCATATATTTGTTATCTGGACTCCTCAAGGTGGGAGAACTTGAGCCTTATAGCTTATATTTGCTTATTTCTCTCCTTGGTCTAGTTTCTAACTTTCAAAATAATGAAGTAGTCAGCAGCGAGTTTGGAAATGTCTAGAAGCAAGTCTATTTCTGTTATATTTAGCAACAGTGCTCAAGGATAGCACTCTGAATTCACACTATTTTCTAAATCTCAAATCCATTAAAAACAAAGCTTTGCTTTGATAAAATGTTCTACGAACAATGGAATTTGTATAAATCTTGAAGTTTTCTATATTTAACAGTTAACCATTAATTTGAAGTTCATTCAGTTATGAATTGGAAAGAGAGACATAGTTACACATAAAGGCACATTTCTTCCACTTTTTAAAACTACTAGTCATTTTAATATGCTTTCATTCAATTCTGTTTCCAAAAAGCTAATCTTGTTTTGGGACATGATGAAACAGTTTGCATCATCTTTAACTCAATGTGTTACATCCTGTATGGTCTTGGCAGAGTGTGTTTTAATGTCTATGACAGAAATACCAGTTATGAGAGAGAATAGTGGAATTTCTACAAAGGTTCTGCTTAATAATAATCAAAATTGATTATTATTATTATTCATTCAGAAAACTATGAAAACATATAGGAATATCTGAAAATTAATGTGATTTGACAAAAATCAAACAACTGTTGGACGTCACGTGACATTTGTAAGTATCCACTGAATAAATTTTTGTGATTATCTTTTACAGCTGAGAAAGTACCCATATTATTTTCTTTGTCCACAGAATAAACATCAAGTGTTTTGTTTTGTTTTTGTCATAGCATTAAAAATCATAAGGTCACCCCACCAACATATATGTCATCATTAACTCTTCTTTTTCTCTTTTCCTGTATCCAAAATATACTATTCTATATATTCTTCTCACTAATCCTACTCCTAATCCAAAAAAAATGTCATTTCTCAGTTGGATTATTGCAGTAGTCTCTTATCAGTCATCCTGCTTCTGCTATTACCCCCATTAGAGTCTATGTTTCACACAGCAGCTGTAGAGATACCTTTAAAATGCAGACTAGGTGTTGTTCTTCATCAGTTTAAAAACCTCTCACAGCCTTCTTTCCCTCCTTTCTTTCATCTACATGTTCATATTTATTTGATATATATTTTAATTGTCTTTTCTACCAACTAGAATAAGTTCAATAGGAGTAAGGAAAGTTGGAATGGAGGGAAGGAAAGAGGAGGGGTAGTAGAAAATTTGCCTTGTATTATTAGATACAAACACACTCCCCTCCTTATTTGACAATTTGTTCATATAATGCAATCTGTACTCCTTACTACCCTATAAAAGAAATGAGTCTTCTCATACCTTCAAAGGACATGTATTTGAATGGGTAATAATAGAATTCTAAGTAAAATATGCTATAATTGACACATTTATTTTTCCTTGGGTAGACTTTCTAAAGACAAGTAAATACTCACCCTACCTTCCCTCCCTGACACATATAAACACAAATCTTTCCTCAAGTAATAAGTAAACTTCTGCCTCCTTCTTTAAGTCCACTGGTATTTTTAGACTGTAGAGACTCTAAAATTTCTCTTGCACAATCCAAAATTGAGATCCATTGTTATCTTATATAGAACACTTAGATTAAAACCATTTTATAATTACTATTATTTTAGAACAAATAAATTCATTGCAGTTGTCTTATTTGACTCAAGCAGCTATAACAAAAAATATCAATGACTAGGCTTAAAAACATATTTGTTTCTAACAGTTCTGGAGGCTGAGAAGTCCAAGATCAATGTATCAAAGCTGATTTGGTTCCTGGTGAGAGCTCTCTTCCTGGCTATGTCCTCACTTGGCAGAGAGAGAGAGGTAGTAAGCTCTCTAATGTATCTCCTTATAAGAGCACTAATCCAATTATGAGGCCTCCACCCTTATGATCTAATTGCTTCCTAAAGTTCCCATCACCAAAAATGATCATATTGGGGATTAGGGTTTCAACATATGAATTTGGTGGGGGGACGCAACATGCAGTCCATAACAGGAGTATACTGAAAATTCCTGGCAATAAACAAAGTTGAAGTATTTACTCAAACATTTCAAAAAATATATACAAACACACACACATATATAATGTCCTGCTCACTGCATTAAGTTAAAAAAATATGCAAAATAATGCAGGATTATATTTAATATTTAAAACTTTAACTTTGACTCAAATTAGAGTAAGCAAATTTGTGTGTATTGTAGTCCCCCCTTATCCACAGGAGATAAGTTCTAAGATCCCCAGTGAATACCTGAAAGTGTAGATAGTACCAAATCAAATATATTTATGTGTGTGTGTGTGTGTGTGTGTGTATGTTTTCCTATGCCTACATACCTATGATGAAGTAATGTATAAATTAGGCACAGTAAGGGACTAACAATAACTAATAATAAAATAGAACAATTATAATATACTGTAATAAAAGTTATATGAATGACATAAGGCACATTATTAGTAAAATAAGAATTATAGGCATACCTTGGTGATATTGCTGGTTCTGTTCCAGACCAATGAAATAAAGTGAATATTGCAATGAAGTGAGTGACACGCATTTTTTGATTTCCCAGTGCATATGAAAGTTAATGATTACACTGTATTATAGTCTTTTAAGCGTGCAATAGCATTCTGTCTAATATATATATATATATATATATATATATATATATATATATACATATATATACATATATACATATATACACACACACACACACACACACACACGCACACACACACACACATATATATGTATATATGTATGTATATGCCTTAATTTATTTAAAAATACTTTCATTGCTAAGAAATGCTAGCCATGAACTGAACTGTCAGTGAATCATAGTCTTTTTGGTGTGGAAAGACTTGCTCAAGGCAGGATTACCACAAACCTTTAATTTGTAAAACGTATAATAGCTGTGAAACACAATAAAGGTAAATACAATAAAATGAGGTATGCCTATACTGGAACACAAACGGTGCAATTCTGTGACAATCAATCTGACAACAGAGGGCTTCTAAGTAACTAATGGGCTGGGTGGGTAGCTTATGCAGCATAGATAATGCTGGGCAAAAGGATGATTCACATGCTGGGCCGGACAGAGCAGGATGGGGCCAAATTTCAACATGCTACTCAGAATGGCAAGCGATTTTAAACTTATGAATAGTTTATTTCTGGAATTCTTCATTCAATATTTTCAGACCATGGTTGACCAAGGGTAACTGAAACCACAAAAAACAAAACTATGAATAAGGGGACTACTGTACAATTAAAATGATAATTGTCTTCACAACTACTAGAATGGGTCCAATCAAAAAGATATTTAATAGAATATGTTGTCTGGGGAGGAGGTGGAGAAATTGGAACCTTTATACCCTACTGATAATAATGTAAAATGTTGCAGCACTTTGAAAAATAGTCTGGCAGTTCTTCAAAAATTGAATATAGAGCTACCATATGACCCAGCAATTCTACTCTTATATTTAATTGTATATTCAAGAGAAATGAAAACATATTCATGTAAAATTTTGTACCTGAACATTCACAGCAACATTTTTCATAATAGCCAAAAAATGGGAAAAACCTAAATGTTCATCAATTGATGAATAAATAAAGTGTGGTATATCTATACAGTAGAATATTATTCAGCCTTAAAAAGAGTTTCAATAATAAATATTACAACATGAGTAAACCTTGAAAACATTATGCTAAGTAAAAGAAGCCAGTCATAAAAGACCAAGACCGCATATTATACGATTCCATTCATATGGAATATCTGGAACAGGAAAACCTATAGGACATAAAGATTAGTGATTGCTAGGGCTTAGGGTTCTGAGAACATAGGGGGAGAGGAAACAGTTAAGGGGTATAGAGTTTCTTCTTGGATTAATGGAAAGGTTTTTTTAGTGAAAAGTTGTAAAATTATGGCGATAGATGCACAACTCTATGAATTAAATTATACACTATAAAATGCATTTAAAATTAACTATATACATATACAAATATATGTAATATATATTTAATATACACACACACACACACACACACATACACATACACATATATATAAAGCTGCTAAAAATATTGTTTACCAGGGATGGTTCTACCCCCAAAGAAAATGTCATCTTTGTTTTTATGGAGATTATCTGGGGTGAACGTGAAGAACAAAAATAAATAAATACAAAAATAACATAACAAAACAACATTTTTAGATGGTAAAAATTCTAGAAAGTGCATGAATCATGGTAAAGATATAGAGTATAGTGGATGGTGTATGTATATTTTAGATAGCATAGAGGAAGCCTTTGTAAAGGTAACATCTGAGTTAACACCTGAGTAGTGTTAAGACACTACGGATTATAGCATATAAATTTTATTAACAATAATTCTGTGATTCATGGCATCAATATTTCTTGTTCTGCTTTGCCTAATAGACCTTGAAGAAATAGAGAATACATACAGATATACCAGGTTCTCTCCCTTTTCTCTTCAATTTTTATTGTTAGTTCCAAGGATTCTAATATTTGTTTATTCTGTACATGAAAAAGATGTAGCAAAAATACTTTGTGTTGATGTACACAAACTAGTAGTAGAATAAAGCTTAAAGAGTTAGTGGCACACGTGCACACTGTGTGTGCATGTGTGTGTGTGTGTGTGTGTGTGTGTGTGTGTCAGAGAGAGAGAGAAAGAGAGAGAGAGAGAGAATGGTCACATCATTACTTTCATTACCATGTGAGCTTTTGGTTTGTGTTTATAGCAAAATTTGAAACAGTGGAATATAATAAAATGGGGAATAGCTATAAAGGCTGGCTGGCCATCTATCTTCACAGACTTGCAGAAACACAGAGATCTCACAGGTGGGATTTTCAAAATATTAACATTTTTCTTAAGTCAAGTGTTTGGTTCTCCCTGTAACTTAGAGCATTGTTGTCCCAAATGGAATTCATTAGTTTAAAATAGAACCTTTGTGCCAAACTGCTCGCTTCCATGAGCAAGCAATCCTGCTTTGTTTTGTCATAAATGCTTGAGGAACAGATAAACATCTGCAAGTTCAGATGATGCTAAGAACAAATGATCCGCAGTAAGCAGTAGCTTGGGGCACAGATGAATCCAAACTTGTATTATCTTTCCAGGAAATCAACATAAGCTAATCAAATCAAACCCTGAACTGTAGTAAATATTTAATAATAATAAGGCTTTAATTCTTTTTCAGTTTGTGATGCATTAATGGCATGTGATTTCTAAAGTTTGCAATTTCGGTCTATATATTTCTTGAGACCTAAATTAAATTGTCATTGATGTTATTTTTATTTTCACTTCAAAAAGAATATTAAACCTAGAATGAACTGTAAATGATCTCAAGAAGGCATTTTTTAAAACTATAAATTAACAAATTCTGGATCCTTATAATTATTTTGTTCCTAAAAATCAAAACCCAATCAATTTATTACTTGGCCAAAATCGTTGGCATGTGAATAGCAACAGCAAAATATCTGTCACTTCGCAGAGCACATAGCAGTGTACATGGGCTGAAAAGGCTTGTGCCAGATTTTAGTGCCACTTTATAGGCTTGTATGAACAACCGTGTAATTTGCATCTCCATTGTTTAAATTCACTTTAGGAAAACAACCTCACCTTAGTCAAAATATCACATCAGGAGTTTTATTCTTCAGTATAAGGTAGTATGTATGAAAATTAAAATCAGTGTATTACTATCTTTCATAAATAAAATGTTTTATATCTTCATTTAGTGATTCTTACTTTTTTGTATTCAGTGAGGAGAAATGAATTTACAAACTCTGCTGAGCTTCATAAAGTCTTATGTTTTACTTTAGATTACAGTTTGATTTGCACAGCTATTTATTCTAGCCCTTTGTGTTCTCCACCAGGATATAATAGATTTTTATATTTTAAAATTTATTATATTCTACCATTTAAATCTTGATATTTATATAGTGGAAATTTACTTAGTTAAATTTAGTTTTAATATATGTTTTTCCTTGCTTGCAAAAACACTTATTAAATCTTGAACTGAAACAGTGACAAGAAACTTGACCAAATTTTAATAGGCTCCCAAACAAAAATTTGGGCTTCCCCATATGACAAATACGAGTAATAAGACAAATGACTGTGATTGCATTGACCTGTTCACCTAGCAGAACCATTTAAACTTGGTTGCCATGGAAAACCATGCTGCGAATGAAAGAGCAGGAAAAATCTAATTTAGGGTTAGCGCTAGTCAGTACCTCCAATACTA